>JABXWE010034713.1:0-30727 GCA_014611495.1 Limonius californicus
CAGTTGAAATAAGTTTGGGAGTAAATACTAAGTAGCTTGCTAGATATTAGGAAACTAAGATAGGGACAATCTGTCACCTTAAAACAATAGATAGATAAGAAATACGTACAATGTAAAACTTGATACCAAAGCTATTAGGTTCAAAGGCATAACGGACAGACAGTTGAAATAAGTTTGGGAGTAAATATTAAGTAGTTTCTTAGTTATCAGGAAACTAAGATAGGTGCAATCTGTAACCTTAGAACAATAGACAGATGTGAAATACGAACAATGTGAAACTTTGATACCAAAGTTATTAGGCTCAAACGTATAATCGCATAAAGCACAGTTGAAATAAGTTTGGGAGTAAATACTAAGTAGTTTACTAGTTATTAGGAAACTAAGATAGGTGCAATCTGTAACCTTAGAACAACAGATAGATGTGAAATAAGAACAATGTGAAACTATGATACCAAAGTTAATAGGCTGAAATTCATAATCGCATAACGGTCTCTGTTACGTACTCAAAAATCCCATTGATGCGTAGCTTACTAACTACCTGGTATTGCAGCAGCGGTGTCTTGCGGTACCTATGCATTGCAGACATGCTGACGTTGTGCGATACCCTACCCAATCCCTCCCTATCCATTAAATCTCAACCCACCTACTGGCATGGGGTGGGCCTGGCGTAACCCAGGATCGACCCTCGAGTCAGCTCCATGTCAGATGATGATGAACTTTTATTTTTCATAGAACATAGCGCACAGATTTTTATTGCCGTAAAACGTAATATATATAGTATAGTAAATTAAAATAGAAGTATATATAGGTTAAGGAAATATAGAATAAGCGAACAACGACAAAATTAAAGATATTTTCTTCTATTTGAACAATAAAAATTAGACCTAAATCCGCCATATAATTTACACACATATCCCGAGTGTTCTGGACAGACCAGACCCAATGATAACATTTCTTGCAGTAATGTCTGGTCGTCTTATTTCTTGCCCTTCCGCATATATGACACCGTTCCTTTCCTTCTTTCATTTCTTGAACAACTGGAGGATCTTCAATTCCCAAAAGAAGATACGTCGTCTAATCTCCTGAGGTAATGTGATTATGTTAGCTCTTCTTTCAATTTGAGGTTTTATGAGCTCCCATCCTAAATTTTCAAAAAAATTGCATCTTACGATTTTTCGATAGCCATGAATCGCTGAATAGACATATAATGCATTTACTGCAGCTATGTTCAGGAGATCATAGAGTATAAACAAAGGCCAAAGTCTACAATTAGCAACAGGTCTTTCTTTGTTCCAATTTGTTTGTTTATCTTTTCCTAAATAACAATTTTGTTCATTAGTTGGTTCTTCCTCTTCGGAAACTTGCCCGTCGGTTTCATCCGCGCTGTCATATTCTTGATCAGTATCAGAATCACCAACCCTGAACTGAACATTATCAATTTGTTCATTGTCCTCCTCATTCAAAAATTCAAATTCATCATCACCAACTTCATTCATCTATGCTTCCAGTTGTGCATTACTTTCAGGGTCGAGATCGCCAACCCTAGTTCTTTTTCAACGGGACATAGTCAATACTATTTATTTTTTCCTTGTGATTGTCCAAACACGACACGCAAATAAAATCCATATTTTCAAATAAACGTAACACGTAGTCGTGCGGAGGACGGTTGTCATCCACCTGTCATTAATCACTATTTATTCCAAAAATTGTAAACCGATGTAATCAAACACGTGTGATTATTATATTTAGGGTTAGGATATTCTAGGAAGGTACTGAGATTGGCAACACTGTAAGAAATGCTTCAGCAAATTCACGGCATTTTTAAAACTGGCGGATGACGATTGTCCTCCGCGCGACCGCTCCAGGGTTAATAACGCCAATACTGGACTTTGACGCACTAATGAGCAACCCTGTATATGGCGGGTAATTCACAGGCCACTACATGTCCACCATTGGAAAAATAGGCAACCTAACATACATTTCACAAGGTACTGCGATATCTAAATTTGAGATGCCTTTTTGATATGTTTGTTATTTTATTCTATTAAACTCATGAATAAAGTATGTGTAAACAGAAACAACAAAGTTTTATTTATAAGTATATGAGTTTCAGTATTTCAAATACTACTAAATATTCATTATAACAATATTACCTACTCAAATTTTGTTTGAACTGAACGAGTTTTATTTAAACCAACAAACTGTCAGGTATATCAAACGAGCATGTCTCATTCACCATACCACCAATCAAACTTTTAATACCGCAGTACCTTGTGATATGTACTTTGGGTTGCTTATTTTTAAAATAGTAAGCTCGTATTCTCCCATAAATCACCCTGTATAAAGTTTTCCTATTCCAAAGTTAAAGACCGTATCCGAAGCGCGATGTACACGGAAGAAGCGTAAATTTTACGGAAATTACAATACGAATTATTCATACGTCGACCGTTGGGAGCCCGCAACGTGCATATTTTTTCAATATTTCTATAAATCCAACTGCTATACGTAGGACAACAAACACATTTGTGGAATTATATAATTGTTTTTCCTACATAATTTGTTAGTTTGTAATAGACTTTCCATGGTACATTTAAATGAAGAATATTCATATTTTCTTATGAAACGTATTCGAAGTAGAATACCGAAGTTGGATTTATGAAAATAAGATAGATGTGGTTTCTGTAATATTTACGACTTTTATGTGTACCCTGTTTCGGATGGGGAGTTGGAAATCGAATAAATCGAATAATTCCACAAATGCATGTACTTTCTCTATGGAGCGCATTTAAAGTCAGCACTCCGTATATCATTTAGTTAATTCCATGTTACAATACTGAATCGTTCGAAATACGTACATTGTAAATTGTTAATAATAACTAAATTGTACCGGGTCTTTTGCTTTAATATTTATTTCAAACATATTAGATATATTGATTTTTAAATTTTAAATGTGTTCAAACATGAAACAAATGTACTTTACATAATGGTGCTTCATAATAAGTTAACACTGCAGTCTGTTAGTACCCCAAACAATTCTGGGTATTATCACAAAATACAGCACACTGGTTGGTTCTTCTACAAATCGTATTACAAAGGATTAGGGCTTTTAAAGGCAACCAGGACAAATATTAATAGAATATGCTACACCACAAATTACCAGGAAATAAGCGACGCAGTGCATACATTACCGTACAAATCAATTAAAAGACTTGGAATTCCGTACCTATTATCGAATAATCAGAAATATTTACTTTATCCAGGAATTCAGTAGCAATGATTTCATTATTGCGTGCGTAAAATTTTGTTTGTGTTAGTGGTAACCTTGTTGATAGATACTTTCAGGGGTAACACATACAGTTTATCCTTTCTGGATGGAATATACGGGATAAAATGAAAACAGTGTTTTTTAATCTAAAAACTATATGAACAGCATTCGAGATTGAATTACGGCAGAAGAAGGGTAAGCTATCATTTACAGGAATTGTGACATTGGCAATATCAATATTACCAAAAGACTTAACTAAATACGGCATCGGATAAAGGGAAAGCCATTATTGGTTCGATAATCGCAACGCAGGAGTTCGTTGTTAGCGAATCTAAATCAGAAATGGTTAAGTACAAAATCAGAAGTAGACCTACAAAACTATAGACAAAAAAATAGAGAAGTAAAAAGGCTGATAATAACAAGAAAAAATGAACAGTGGAATGGAGCATGTAGAAGTATAGAACAGTATATAGGAGGAACAAAAACTCGGAGTCCGGAGAACTATAAAAGCACTGAAATCTAACAGAAGAGAACAAGTGAATATAACATACATCAGAGAGGAAGAATGGCAAAATTACTATAAGGAATTATTAACGGAAAAAAGACAATGTTTCATAGAAACGGAAGAGGAGGAAAGCGACAAAGTTCTGATAGAAATATCAATGGAAGACATTAAGAAAGCAATCAAAACAATCGAGAATGGTAAAGCTGCAGGACCGGGCGGAATCCCACCGGAGTTAATAAAATACGGCACGAACAATTTATTTCGAATTATGCAAAGAATGTTCCAAGAAGAAAAGCCATTATTGGAGACAACTGGCCAGCCATCTCCAAAAGTTGTAAATGAGTGTGAAAAAGAAGATATTAGATTTATCTTTCTCCCGCCCAACAGTACCCACTTAACGCAGCCTTTGGATGTATCTTGTTTTGGACCGATAAAGGGTGCGTGGAGGAATGTGCTTACGGCTTGGAAAAATAAGAACAAGGGACCGTTGAGGAAAGATATATTCCCGAGGCTTTTAAATTCAACCCTTAATAAAATTTCTGCTACTAGCGCTGTTAACATATATACAGGGTTTGAAATTACGGGATTGCACCTGTTAAATCGAGAGAAAGTTTTGAAAAAGCTCCCGGAACTGGTTACAGCACATAAAAACATAACATCCCTTCTGGTGTCTGAATCGTTGGAAACCCTTTTTAAAGAAGCCAGGCATGGGAAAGAGGAGACAGGAAAACGGAAAAGGAAAAAGATTGATGCTAAACCTCGTGAAAGTGTTACAACTAAACACTTCGACCGCAATTTATCTGAAAAGGTTTTGAATCATCAACAGCCTTTCCGTCCCACTGCTGGGCATCGGCCTCTTCTCTGCCACGTGTTTCTCCTCAACGCTAAGGTAGAAACAAGGTTTTAAATAATGAACACGAAACTGATGAAAATAGTGAGATTGAAGAAGTGGAAATTTCTGAGACTGAAGAAACTACAGAAACTTATGACACTGAAAAGAACCAAATTTCTGATAATGATGCTGAAGACACAAACGATAAGGAAAATATCGACTTCAATAAGATAGAGGTTGGGGAGTTTTTATTAGTGGAATTTGTTTCAGTGAAGAATAATAAAATTTGCCCGGCAGGTTCTTAGTAAAAATGAAGCATTTGTTACATGTAAATTTTTTAAGAGAAACCACAGACAAATAATGCTTACGATTTCCTTAAATTGATGATGTTGCAGATATTACTCCTTATCAAATTCTTACAAAACTGGAAATATCTTCTATTAGAAGAGGCATTCATAAGTTTAAATAATTTAAATATTATGTTAACTAGGATATAATACTTTATGGCTAATGTTTATTAATATGTAAGCATATTTTGTTTTTAAATACAGTATATTATATAGAAAATGGTCTAATTTTTTTCTATAATATTTTTTTTAGGTTCGTTTAATAATCTTAACTTTTCTTAATTTGCAAGTCACCTAATTATAGGTTTTACATGCTTAACAAAGCTATTTCCATTGCATTCGCAAGTAACCACGATTCGGGGTGACTTGCGAATTAGCCATTTAATTTTTTTTTCTCGGAGAGGGTGGCGGCCCCCTTCTCACCCTAGTGGGCTTAACTTCTTGCACTGCTTTGTCCTTTATTAATTTCTGAGAACTCCATTCTTACTAATTCTATTATTTCTCTGTTAAGGTCTAATTTTAGTTGTTGCTGCTTTATGACCGAAGAAAATCTAATCACATTTTTCCTTTTTTTTTGCATTTTCTCTATCATATATTGTTCGGATAATGTACAGGATCATCACATGAAAATGTTACAGTCTAGTGTAACTTTGTTGTTTTTAAAGATATGGAAAAACTAAAAAAATTTCTTCTGATACTCAATTTTTTTTCCTGCTTTCGTCTATATAAACATATATCTTTTATTGTTTAGGAGATATTGACAATTAAATAAATCGAACTATATTGTTGTGTGCTTGTTAACAATAAGGAAGGCAGCAAGATGAGACTCCGCCACATAATATAAAAGAAGTTACCCTATATTCAAACCATCGATACCTCGAATGGTTAGGCAAACGTGGTACCACACGGTGGCGGACTAATAGTCCTGTTCTAACATTTTTGGATACATTTTTGTAGGGCTATTTAAACAATCTCTTGATAAGAATTGACCTGCAACCATTTTGGACATTCAGCATCGAATTCGGGAAACATTTGATAACATTAACCAACCTCCTGAAATGATCAAGAATTGCTTGAATAATTTGAAAGGAAGATAAGATGTACGAAAAAGCAAAGAAAGCAGTTTGAACAATTTCTGTGAAATATAATTACAGGTTAATTGTAAATGACTATATTATCCGTAATTAGATTAAATTATTTAATTATCAATATTTCTTAAAACATATAAGATAGTAGCTTATATATTTATATTGATGGCAGCAGATTTATTTATTTAAATTATAATATACTGAGTGTTCCATAAGAAAAGAAAGTTGATATCACTACAATGCGATGCTCATTTGTTTTTTTTTTGTAAAAATATTGAATTGAAAAATAACTCAAGAAAGCAGTTTTCAATTTTCCGACATTTTAAAAACAACAATTCTTCATCATCATTTATTTCTTTTGTTATGTAGTTCCAGTGATATATTGTTTTCCTCGGTAGCTTTTCTTATTGCGTCTGGCGACTTCTATTTCTTCTAGTGACATTTATTCGTTTCCCTTGTCCTTCCTGTGTTTTCAATGTTTTGTCGTTTTCTTCTTCGTCTTTGAATTTATTTTCTGACGTTTTTTTACCAAGGTTTTAAGACTTCTTCGATTATTGTTCCTTGCTGTTCGTTTTAAGACTTCTTATTCGATTTACTGGGTTACTAAAGCGATGCTGCCGATAGTGTATTTACTAAAAAAATGCAACGATAACGGGAAAGTACTACACTAACCTTTTGATCCAAATTCTAAAAAAGAACAGGTTGAGAGAAAGAAAAGATCAATTTTTAACCAGACATACACGTGCAGCTACCATAGCAAAGTACGGCGTACGATTACCTGTTACATCCACCTTATTTGCCGGATTTAGACGTATCTGAATTTGTCTATCCTTATGGCTAAAAACATTCCTTGATGAAAACTGTCGCTAGATGAAGAAGTGTTTCTTTCACGTTTGTCGAAATTTCAGCTTGTGCCACGGAATTACTTAAAAACGGATTCAGTATCAATCTGTGATTGTCATAACGGTTTTTCATTTCTTTGGGGAAATAGTCAATTGCATATCTGCAAACACGTGCTCAGAATTTTAACATATTATCATCCTTAACTAAGTCTTCCATGGCTTCCTGAACGTGCTGGAATGAATCAAACTTCTTTTTGCCAATTGAAATCGATCAGAGTTTCTTTATAAATCCGTTAATTTTGTCCGTGGCTGTTATTATGTTAATACCGCGGATTTGAAAACTGCTATTCAGAAGGTTTAATTGCTAGAAAATATCAGCAAGGAAAGCCACCCTAAGAAGCCAAAAGGAATTGGAAAATATGTTCTCATATTCCAGTTTCTCATCTTGCAGGTACATCAAAAGTTTCGCTTGTAACTAGAACTCTTCTCAAGACGTTAATCCTCAATAGCCATCTTACTTCCATGTGATAAAAAAAGATTTGCAAATAAAAAACCCAAGTCTTCACAAATATTTCGAAAAATACGAGTCTGCAATGCTTTTCGCTTCGTGGAATTTACCACTTTAAAGACATTTATCAAAACACAATCCATTTCAGAAGGTAAAGATTTGGTGCAAGAGCTTCTTGATCTAAAAAACAGTGTAACTATGTAGCATTTGGCATTATCTCTGTTAATCTGACAATAAGACCCAATCGATATCCTGCCATAGCCTTGGCGCCATCGGTGCAAATAGCAACGCATTTTGCCCAATCAATCTCGTACTTATTGGTACTTTGCATGAAAGTGTCGAATAAACATTTTCCGGTGGTAATAACCTCTAATGGAGTACCAAATTAAAATATCCTCTGTAATACCATCTCCAATATTGTATCTTACAGATGTTATAAATTGGACACAGTTAGAAATATCCGTGGATTCATCCACCGATAATGAGAAGTACATGCACTTCTTAGTATTTTCAACAACTTGTGTTCGAATATCTTCTGCCATGTCACGTATTCTTCTTTAGATAGTACTATTAGAGAGGGGCATTGCTTTCAGCTTGTCAGCCTCTTCTTCACCAACCATTGTTTGCAGCATTTCAACAGCTGCTGGTAAATTCAGGTCCTCACCAATTGTATGTGGCTTACTAGTTTTTGTAATGGGACATGCAACTCGATAACTTGATAGTAGTGCTTTTTCATTAGTAGTGGTTGCTGATGTAAAAGTAACTTACTCTTTCAAAGAATTCCACAGGCTTTTCTTTTTCGTCTGGATGTTTGGTATTTAAATGTCATAATAACTTGGATGGGTTCATACTTTCTTTTGACAACACTTCTCAACGAAGAACGCACTGAGGTTTCTGGGATATAACGGTAAAACCATACTTGAGATATTCATCATTGTACATTCTATTTTTATTTGGATTTTTGTCAGTGCTGGACGCGCAAGGTTCTAATGCCCGTTTTAAAAATGTCTCCATCTTTAACAAAACGAGTATAGCTCGTACTTAACGTTAAATATTTGTTAACAATTTATTGCACTCAACACACAGTCAACAGTGTAGCACACAATTTTGAAAAGATTTCCGGAAACACGGAAAACAAATAAATAAATTGCGCTACTTGGTAGGTAATAGACGGCGTCAGTTGGCCTTTTAGCCGGTGATCCTGAATGCAGTTGAGTACTACAAGTGGGGAGTCGAGAGAAAAAGTTTACCCAAAAGGGGTCGCGCTTTAAAAGAGTTTGGAAGCCACTGGTTTAAAGCATCGTTGGTCCAAGAACATTGCTGTTAAGAAAAATATATTAACAAAAATATAAATAATTAAAAAACTCTAATAAATTATTTCCATTTAATTTAAAGAATTCTTCAAAAGACACTCCGTGGTGGCCATTGAAAGCATCGTACTCTAAATGTCTTTCAAGAAGATACAAACAGCAATGCGAACTTTTAAATCTTAAAAATGTGTTTACTAACTTATAGTGCAGACGTAAATGAAGTATAAATAGATATTATCCAACATTTCGTACCAAAAATTAAAATCGAATTCCAATTCACACGTTTATTTCCTTACAAAGAGTAACTGCACTAATTACCGAGCATATGGAAACGTGAAATGAATATGAATGTGTTTAGGCTACTCTAAATAATTGGTTATGTAAATTATGGCATAGGTATTAATTTGTAAACATAGCAACATGAGTCAGAGGCAGTCATCGCTGCGACACGTCGGGAATGCCCTAGAAGGCCTGGCTGAATCAAGGACGTTCTTTAGTAGGTTACTCTTGTACCCACGTACTACCGCTTTAATCCCAACCAATTATAGAATTTCCATATTATTTACAACTTGTAACACGACAGTCAAAACAAAATGTTGTCTGGCTGTATATAATTTTCTAACTGCTTATTAGGATAGTATAGAAAGTAATAATTAGTCGATCCAGAAGTTTTTCATCTTCTACTGGAAATTTATACTTAATTGCAACTTTTCTCTTGGCGCAAACCGTTTATAAGTTATGATTACAGTTGTTGATGAAAGGGGATATAATTTAGATGGCCGCATTCCTCTAGCAGCTTAAAATATTCGGCCAGCTCTTCCGGAATGGTGACACGCAGTATTTTAGTCCTCAGCCTAGTGCATAACGCCAAAAACTGACCTGAAGAGAATTCATGAAGACCTACCTAAGCTTCGATGTTTGTTTTTCTTAATTATTTTATAATGAATTCACAAAACATTAATGAAGCAAACCTTACTCTTAGCCGTTTGCGAAACTCGAGGACATTACACAAAACTCGTAAGAACAGCTACGGTATTTATTTGTAATACGTTTGTTAGTAATTACAGCCGTGCGACAATAAATATCTATGGTTGAGGTAAAGATGTAGTACTACTTTCGTAATTTATGTTTAATTGTGTGTGCCAGAACGTACAGGAGAATCAAACAGTTCTCTAATTCGAGTAGGCTTTACATGTCATAACGTATGTCGTACGTTGCGTTGCGTGGTTCTGCTGTTTGTATGTGAACATAACCTCAACTTTGAAACGCGAAAGGAATAATCAGGACAGAAACATTTTAAAAATCAAACAAATCAGAACAACTACTTATTATTGCAAACTGTAATACAAATGTATTGTACATTTGTATTCGTTCGTCCTTACGTCACTAGTAGTTTAAGGAAGTATATTAGCCAATATTTAATTAACTATAACATTCACTATATTGCAATGAAAGTTATGTAAATTTTCTTAAAATACTGCCAGCTGTCTGTCTGTTGGAACAAACTTAATAATGCTAATAAATCTACAGGTTTTCAATCAATTTATTTATTTTATTTTGATAGTTGTGCAAACTGATATTAGTAAGGTAATTTAATCAAACACATGAAACGGAATGCGAAAAAAATAAAACTATAAGTTCAAAAATGAGTTACTCTGTCAAATATACACTTGTTTTCAAATAAATTTTGTAGATTTTTCAAGTTATTATGTAGAGCGAACAAATTCTTGAAATAGCTATTTAAAAATTGTTGAGAACATATGGAATATTGGAAAACTTGGGTAGAGTTTAAATTTCTTATGACCTCCGAAAGTATTTGATCCGTTACATGCAAGTATTTAATACGTTTATTCTCGCTAGCATGGGCACATTTTTCCAGTGGAAAAGCTACTGAAAATGCAGAACAAGCGCTTTAGAAACAGGAGTTCAATGTTTGACGGATTTTCATGCTGCAACGTCCGATTTTGGGTGCACTTATACACTACTTGCAGGGGATAAAATAAAACTATATTTTTAGTGAAATATACATTTTTTAAATATAAAAAGCAGTTGTGTAAGATCGTAAGATTTGTCAAAATTAGCAGATAATATGTGACAATAGAAGAGACTCCTCGGTTTTATTTCGTCAAATGAAAAAACTGGAGGTCTTGCTAACGAAATACTTGAAAATCTGAAAAATGATTATAGAAATATATCAGAAGAATACGACAATGCAATCAATGTGACTCGAAAATATAATGGTGTACATACAAGACCGCATGCTACAAAGAAATAATCTTGCCAAATTTGTTCCATGTGACTGTGATTCCCTCAACTTGATTAGTGCACATGCAGCCAACAATAATGTAGAAATGATAACATTTCTTGGTATATGTGGGGGTATTGATATCTAGTTAGCCTGGAAAGTTTCTAGTAAAGAAAAGTGAATATGGTTGTTATGGTTACAACTATGATGTTTTATAAATAAGTTGTCAAAGTTTGACATCCATAAGTTGAACGGTGATCAAACTGTGAATTTTTTTAAACAGCATGTGCTAGAAAAAGATAGAATCTGAAAAAATCGAGTTTTTAAAACTATTACTATTATGAAAAACTGGGTTTCGGACTATAAAAGAGGAAGATCAGATGTGAAAGATGAGCACCGCCCTGGGATGCCAATTTCTGTGACCACTCCGGAAAACATTGATTCTGTCTATGATACTCAGGACTTTAGAAAATCGACGTATTGGCATTAAGAATATTGCAGAAGCATTGCACATTTCCTATGAACGTGTGAGTCACATCATTCATAACGACTAGGGTATGAGATAGCTTTCGGCCAAATGGATTCCAAGATTCTTGAACGCTGATCAGAAGCGCGTTCGATTAACAACGTCAAAGGAAATCTGCCGCCGTTTTGCAGATGATTCCTCAAACTTTTTGGATCGGTTTGTTACTATGGACGAAACGTGGATCCATCACTATGACCCAGAGACTAAAGAGCAATCCAAACAGTGGATGCATGTTGGTTCTCCACGACCCAAACAATTCCGTGTTCAAAAATCAGCTGGCAAGATTCTTGTTTCAGTTTTCTGGGACAAAGATGGGATAATTCTGATAGATTATTTGCAACGGGGTAGAACTATCACGGGGGCGTATTATACTGAGTTGCTAACTAAATTAAGTAAGAAAATTGTGGGAAAAGGTCGCGGAAAACTTGCCAGAGGTGTGCTCTTTTTGCAAGACAACGCTCCTGTTCACAAGTCGTTGATTGCACTGCAAAAAATTGATGAAATTGGTTTTGAATTGGTTGACAACCCGCCCTATTCTCCGCATTTAGCACCGTCACACTATTATTTGTTCCGAAAACTCAAAAAAAAAAAAACATTTGAAAGGTAAAAGATTTTCGACAAATGACGAAGCAATATGTGCCGCTGAGGAGTGGTCTGCAGACCAAGACAAAGATTCTTTTAAATAGCTTAGAATTACTTTATGAACGTTCTGCTAAATGTATAAGTCTTAAAGGAGATTATGTTGAATAAATAAATTTTTGTTTTGAAATATTGTGGCGTTTTATATGGTAGGCTAAGTACTTATCAATAGCCCCTCGTAGTCCATAATATATTTAATTTTTTCGTATTTTCTACTAAAAGATGCGAAGAATTGGCGGAAGTCTTAAAGGACGATACAAGGTGGTGTTCTGAGGAAAAAGCTATTACTGCATTGTACTCAGAAATTGATATCTTCATTTTGCTACAGCAAATATATGGAAATGCTGTCTATGGCCATGGTGTAGCTTCTGCAAAATTGTTACTTACCATCATCTTATAATTTCATTTTTGCTTTGATAATGTGGCGCAAAATATTGGCGAAAATAAATATCGTAAATAATCAGAATAGTCTAAAAAATTTAAATCCAAAGCTACATTAAAATTAAATAATATTGAAAAATCCGATATCATTTTAATGGGGTTTTGCGTTTAAAATTCATGTTTGGCAATTTTGGTTCAAATCGGATTAAATCTAATAAAGATGTAAGGGTGTTACACCTTAAGTAGGACTCACTGTATAACAGAATGGTGTGTGGTAAAACCATTCGTCTTCCTGGCGAATTTTTTACACCAAATAAAGATAACAATGCCGCAGATTTTGTTGTCAGACTACAAGAACATTTCCATTCTATGAGACCTACACCTACACAACCTCAAAGCAAACGCAGAATCTTTGTTTTCATGGACCTTAAATCATGATCGCATGTTTTCATTCGAAACGGTGCGGTACGCAAATAGTTAGAACCTCCATATAATGGACCTTTTGGAGTGACATCCCTTCGTCGTCAACATCCGTGTAAATAACCCAATGGTATCCATCGATAGGTTAAAACCAGCGTTACTACTGACGGGTTAGTTCCCTCTTCTGAAACACTTCCATCCAGAACGATGCAAGAAGCAACTCCAACAACGTCCGCCTCGACTCATAGCCTACCGGAAACCCAAACCGACTCCGACTCTACCTCCGTGCGAGTACCAAGAAAGATTCTCTAGTATAAGCCAAAACAAAGAAGAAACGTGGACCGACCAAACAAAACCTGGATGGATGGGAATTGGAATAACCTACTCGAAGCTTAAACCACGTAGCTAATGATGACGAAATAATGACTTATAACACATTTTCGAGTTAAATGCTGATCGGAGGTTACAAAGGATCAGCTCAATGCCAATTTCGTTAATACGAATCAACTGGAGAATATCAATGACCAATGGCAAACTAAAGAAAACAGAACAATTCGGATGATTGAGCAACATATCCCGTCATTGATAGTAACGACTATCAGCACTATTCCATTGATATTAATGAAAAATGAAACCTGAAGCCCAAAACGAATCAAAATTAACTTTTTCATCTAATCAATGTTATTATACAGTATAATATTAATTCAATAAATGAACATTTGTATTACTTAGGTTATCAAAATCCATTGTATTACAAATGTACTATTTAGCTATTTAGTTAACAAGTTATTTAGCTACATTCTAGTTTTCCCAGCTTGTTGAATACACCATCAATAATCTCTTTTTCTCGAAGTGCAATATTCTATCATGAACGTTGGCGACCTCTCACCTACTGTGAGACCTGTGATGTATGTACCTATGAAAAGACAGAGGGGTCCTACGGCTTAACATGGGATCCAAATCACGGAAGTGTAGCGCACTTCATCTATGAAGAGGTTTTCCTAAGACATCTTGCATGTTTAAAATTAACACGTTGTCAACCAACACTTGACTAAAGTTGGCGGTTGTTCTAAGACCTTCCAACGGAGCAACCGATTTTTTGTAATACGTCGACTAGTTTAAGAACCGAACCAAAAACTTCTCGGCCTACTTCGCCAACTGGGCGTCCAGTATTAAGATCATTACAGATTATTCCAAATCATGTTAGTCAATAAATATTTTTCATCCCTAAGAACAATAGCTCAGGTTTTTTAGTAAGGGTAACAAAGTTTGCCTTTAAAATATTGATTGCCCACAACAACAGAAACTCAGCAAGAGATGCTGATTTCAAGCCTATCTTCTTATGAAATTATTAAAAACGTGTCACGAAAATATATCCTTGCCCTGGAAACAATGTCAACTAATAGTCCCAATTCAAGAAAATTTAGTCGATAACCTAGTTACAACAGTTGAGCATACTAATACAAAATTTATAAAACAAACCTGGGTGAGTTGTTCTTGGTTAAAGGTTGTCAAATTTCGTATCTTTTAAGCGAGAGAGATGGAGGAAGAATAAATCCGGATTTCACCATAAGAAAATAACTAATAATATTGGTGTGTTTACAGCAAATGTTTTCCAAAAAACCTACTTTAAAAAATTAAGGAATCAGAAGAGGAATTTTAAACGTCGTTCTGTTCTAACAGCCTAATGCGCCCGTTCACAAAGCGTTTAAGTCTCTAAGCATTCACGAAATTGAACTCGAATTAATGAATCAAAGCTTTATTTTTTACCTACATTTGTAACTAAAACTAATTTTTTGGAGAGTTCCTTTGCCTGTTAAGAGTGACTGGCAATGTGAATGGGTATAGAAGTAATCAGAACATTAAATTATGGAACGAAGAAATCATATTTCGGCTCAAGGGAAATAAATACAATGGAACTAGCCCGTCAAATATTTGTTTTAATAAATACTCATGGTTTACTTTGTTTCGCTTTCATGCTGCGTTAACACCTAACTTGCGACATGCAGGGCTCTTCAAATCTCATTATTCACTGTATCGTTCTGACGGAAAATTGATTTTCTATTTATTTTATAATGCGCTTTGCAGTGGTAGGTTATTTTGCAGTGGCACGGAGGTTTCTAAAAATATAAATTTTATTACTTTTAAACACCCAACAAGACACAATTGGAACTATTCTGTAAAGGTTACGATTTCAGTAAACGAACCTACGTTAACTACTAAGAAACGGAGTAAACAAAGTAAAAGACATTTTGATTATCCAGCTTATATTATTCATATATGTCAAGATATTGATTGGAAACGATTAGTATTAGGGCGTATAACTAACAAAATGCGTAGGTATCCCCGAACTCTGTGACATTTAGAAAATTGCTTGGATTGAGCCGAAATCTTCTGAATAAATAATGTGTCATTGAAATGCGTTCAATCAATGGAAAATAGCCATTTATAGCCCTGTATTCAACAGACAGTGTCTGTGCCGATCGGTATACATCTAAAGAAACGATCAATTAAATAAACATAAAGATGGAATGGTTGAAAAAGTATAATCTTATACATAAAATCCATCTCAGTATAGCATAGCTTCTATAAAACAACAATGCCACTCCTACAAAAAATAGATCAATTAATGAAAGCCTGCAAGTAATAAAGTTCTGACCTACCTATTTTGAATTATAATATGAGGGAACATCTGTTGCATTAATCGATTTATAGAGATGACAAATTATTATGATTATTATGGTCATTATGAATTTTAGTAGAAGAGCTACAACATAATATGACGCGCCAATAATTCGCAAACTATTCACAGTATAGCAAAAACAGGTTAAAAAGATAATTCAAATTTCTCTAGAATATTATTCTACTATTGACAACTATTGATGGTTAAGGCTAAGCGAGCACTCTTGCCAATTTTCTTATTAACGACGGTACTGATCTATTAAATTAGTACATTTGCAGCTTTTTTTAGGCAGATTACGATGACGAAAGCAGATAAATAGCGGGCAACGATGTATCAGGTTATTCACAAATATTGCTTTTTTACACAGAACACCCTGTATATTCTTGCATGTTTCAGAAAAATAAATAATTGTAAACAAAAAAGTTGTACTACATCCTTCTGATAAATATTAATAAAAATAAGTCTAACATAATGTAAATTAAATGGGTAACCCCGTATCATTAAAGTACAGCGCGGAGCTCCATCTTGCCACAAAAACACCACAATCTATTAATTAAAAGACACAAATCAACAAATAGTGTAAATCTACATATGAGATTCGATAAAATGTACAAAACTGTTGTTTGACAGTTGGGCACATCTGTTTCATAGGCGATGTATTTGTATTTATTGCAACGGAGTCCTCGGCAACAACATAAATTTATGTTGTTGAGCGATCTTATTTTTGATCTCTCTTGTCTAGGTTAATTATCGCGTATATGAGAGTAAAATGTCAGTTGCAAATGCAATTTTGTTAGTTATTATTATAAGAATGCTTATATTTGGTGCCCATTTGCACAGAACACGTGATCAATGGTGTTTAGCGATTTGTATTCAAGAAATGGTGGATAGTAAACATTCGGCGTTATGAATTCAAATTTGGGCAGAGGAAGTTCTCACCATAAAAAATCCAACCAAATGCTAAATCATTACATCTGAACGCACACTCTAAACAGGCAATTAAAAAAAAATGTTAAACATAAAGTGCTACCAATAGAACATTTCCGTACGTAAAAAGCGTAATTCTTAGAATTTGCAAACTTTAATAGTTTTCTTCGCAAAAATGGCATTTACTTAAAAAATTTAAAAATATAGAAGAATCTAAGTTAAACTAATAAAATTACCAACGACCTCATTCATTTGATTCGGTATACGTTCTATAATACACCATATTAGATACTTTTCTTCAAAATAAATTATTCTTTCAAATATGCAAAAACAAAACGTTAGTTAAGATGCATGAAATCGTATATTAATTATTGTATCAATGATGAATTTAAAATGTACTAAATACAGGTTGTTGAATTTAAATTTAAATAATATATAAGTTTGGTTGACCGCTGCTAGGACCCACATGTTATACAATAATTTTGAGTTGTGCATAGTACTCGTAAAATTCCCTACAAAATTTCTCAATTTTTACAATAGTTGTAATATTAAGATCATTGCCAAATCATTGGGACACCCGGTATAAATTGTTAAGGCTTATAAACAACCCGGCCGCGAATAATGTTTTTCCGTTGCTAAAAAAAAATTATTTAAAAACCGCCTACTGCAAGAACGGAAGGAAGGGGTAATTCTGCTCTTAACGAAGTTAACAGTTTTACTGTTAGGCTAATATTAAAAAATTAACTTTCTGAAACTAACTACTTAGTTGTTATACAGCACATAGCTTTCAACTGCGTTTCTCCATTATAATGGTTTATGCTCGGGTTTGTAGAACTAATCAAAGTTATTGTACATTTTTACATTTCCACACTAGAGGTAAAAAGGAAATATTGGTTTCATGTAAAAAAAAAACACAGCGTGTTTTCAAATTGCATTTCAGTTATATAAAAAATATAATTTGCGTACACCCATGTTATAGCATGCATACTAGTTTTTAAAACAAAATTTCCATTATCCTCTTTGACGACGGAGTTATCGCCTAAGAAGTGAACACCCTGTATATCTGTAATGGATATACACCCGGTGTCCCAGTACGTAGGGCCACGTTTATATCTTCTGAACAGATGAACGGTTATTTTTGGAATTGGAGATAGATATACCAGAAGTAATTTTAATCCAAAATGGCATACTTCCGGTTTCGTTGAAAATGGCATAAAAATTTAATTTTGAAATAGAACATCCTGTATATTATTACATATTTGTATTGTACTGATCAAAATACTAACGATACTAACATCAAATGTCAATGCGGTAGCAAAAAAATTTTTTTTCAGTAATTATTCGCTGCTCATAAGCCTGCGACTTGATTCAAACTCCCCAGAAGCTGACTATTACTCCGTAAAAAATATTTTTTTTTATGCAAATTGTTTTCTATTTATTGCTGATTTTTTAAGAAAAACTCAATTACTCTAAAAGGAACACCTGGTGGGCCATTTGGTCTTTAAATTATTGATTTAATTACAAATCAAATGCTGTAATACATAACGTCATTGTTCTTTTTCAAACAAATGTGAAACCAAAAAAATCATTAATTTATAACCTTGTGTATGTGATATCACCGTACATAAAATAAAATTATTAAAATAAATTACAATATACACATATACGGTGCTCCATTTAAAATATGATATTTCAGATCGTTTCCATTGAAACCACGAAAGAAAATTAATACCCATTATGTCTTTTCTGCATATTTAGATATATACAGGGTGTGTATAAATTAACGAAAAAACTACACGTGACGATGTTCTTCGTAAAATCCTAATAGTAAAATGGTGTACAATGATTCTTGCGGCTGCACGATGTCCCCAAAGTTTGTGCATTCGGTCGTTTAATACGCATCATTAATCAATAGCTGTTGAGTGTTGATACTGCTATTTAGAAAAGAAAAGAATTGTGAATATTGCTTTTCCGTAGATGTGGTCTTTCTGTCCCAAAAGTTTGTTTTCATCATTTGTTTATGAACTTACTTTCATTTAAAATACATTTTGCATTATTTTAAAACAGTAAGTAGCCCCCCCCCCCCAGGTATTGGTAAATTTGGATACTACAAAATCAAATTAATTCGATTTGCTTGATCTAATTTTCTGTCATCTCTGATTATTTCTATAGTTTTTTAGTTCTTGTGTTTCTGTTTTTTTTTTTATTTCGTTCACTTATAATGAGCTTTACGTTCAATGAAGTATTACGGAAAATTAGACTAGACGATCGTGACACAAGAATTATAATTAATATATACTGAAACCAAATAGCTAACATGCGTATTCAAAGTCAGGAATCCGAAGATATAAGTATTCAACTAGGAGCGAGACGAGGGTGTATCCTTTCGCCCTTGCTTTTTAATATATGTATACTCCTAGCAAATATTTACAGAAGCCTTAGATGAAGAAGACGGGGGAGTATTAGTTAACGAAGAGCGACTAAACAAAATAAGATACGCAGACGATGCAATAGTTTTTGCAGATAGCATCGAAGGTTTACAACATTTAATGACAAAGACAACAGAAACAAGTGAAGATTACGATTTAAGTTTAAACATAAACAAACCTAAATATCAAGCGATCCAAAAAAAGCTGATCCCAGCGGGCTATGGAATGAAAAGGCACGTCTTTTCTAAACTAAAGGAATGTTTATAATGTCAATTTCAGGTTAGGTTGCGTTAGCTGGAATTAAATAATAATGAAACGTCATTTTTAGGAGCAGAAATCTTCTATTGAGCAACAGTAAAAGAAATGAATAAACCTGAACTAATGTAATGATCACAACAAATGTTGAAAATGTCTGCCTTCTTCCTCCAAACATTTCTGAACTCCTCTTCTCATACATTCAAAAACATTTTGTAATCATTGAGATGAGTTGTTAATTTCTTGACAGTTTTCTTCAATTCTAAGTTTCGGTTCGTTTAAATCATTAACTGGAGTTTTAAAAATGGTGTTTTTCAAATAGGGCCATAGGGCACAAGAGGGAGGGGGCCAGGGTGTTGCAGTATTGCAGTATTGCAGTAATGATTCGGTCATCAAAATAATCGCGTAAAAAATTAATTGTATCTGCAGCTGCATGAGCTGTTGCGGCATCCTGTTGCAGAAAACCATCCCGTAGCTCATCATCGTGAAGTTCGTTTAAGAAAGGTTGCGATAATTCGTTCCTGTACCTTGCTACAGTTAGCGTGCATTCGAAAAATATTGACCCAACTAACCTACGACGACTCATTTCAACCCAGACTCTTATTTTCTGTGGATGAAGGGGAGCTTTAATTGTAACGTGTGGATTATCGCTACTCCGAATCCGCATATTCTGTGAACTAACATACCCATTAAGGTAAAATCAGGTTTCGTCGGTAAAAAAGGTTAATGTTAACTGCTCATAATTGAGATTATCCAAAAACCAACGACAAAATTGAACTCTTTTTGGATAATCTTGTTCTAAAAGCTCTTGAACGGAAATAAATCGGTAAGGATGCAGATGCAAAGCTTGTCTCAATATTCTGTGACATGTACCGTAACTTAAATCATCAATTTGCTGGCATAAATGTCTACATGTAATTGGTGTTTTTGGAGCATCGTCAATTCGTTGTCTTACAGTTTCAATGAAAGTAGGTACTATCTTCTTTGGCTTACCAGACCCTTCTTTCCTTCCAACACTTCCAGTTTCTCGAAAATTGCTGCCTAAATTCTTAATCAAAGCATAAAATTTTCGGTCTGTAAAATTTCATTGGGATACCTCTCTCGGAATTCCACAAAACAAGGAGGAATCGAATAGGTCCATTCTCCGTCAACTTGAAAGCCGTTCCGAAAGTAAGATTCAATAATTAATGCTCTTTGAAATGTATTAAAAACCATTTTAATAATTTGTCAGATTCGTATCAAAAAAAGATACCTAATTTATCTGACATCATAAACATTCCTTTAGTCTAGTAAAGACGTGACTTTTCATTCCACAGCCCACTGAGGATCAGCTTTTTTTGGATCTCTTGATACTTGATTGGATGTTTTTGCCGTTGACACATAATGGCCAAAATTATAGGAATTTTTTGAGAAAGAGCTAGCAGCTAGCGAAATATTTCCTCATCACAAACGCACAGTAATTTATAGCTCGCGCTCGATGGGGCTCCTGCATATTTTAGTCTTCCTGGATGAGAATTTTTGAACACTAATTGTCGTTATTATTGGTTGGGTCGAGCAGGACCCATTGCATGGTGTTCACGCTCCCCTTTGCAATCCATGTGACTATTTCTTATGGGAACACATACAAAATAGTGTTTATCAAACTCCAGTGGGAAAGGTAAAAGTTCTCCGAAACCGCATCGCGCATGGTTTCTAATTGATTGGCAATATTTATGGTATGTTTAGGGTGTTAGGGAATCAATGGTACGTCTCTACTGGGCATTTAATTTTTGCCCAAAGCGATGCACTTGATATAAATAACACTTTCTAATTCGTATTAATTAATATTAATAAATAGTTGTGTTAAATTCTAGTATCAGTTATTATTTGAATTGCAGGTGACTATCGCTTTTTAAAGAATCGTTTCCGGACAATGTTTATCAGAATTTTTATCATTCATTTGAAAAGTAGAATACGCTCCTAAAGTTTGGCTAGGTCATTCAGTTACCCCCTGTAGAATCAAAGAGTTATAAAAACATTGATGTATGTTTAAAAAATAAGAAGTCGTTTGACTTTGTTTATATTAAGACATGCCATAGCTTATTGAAAGGTATACATAACCTCACTTATTTGTTATAAGAGATGTTGATCTCTTCCACCTTTTAAATAATATTTTACAATTCTGTATTTAACTGCTGTTAATACATCAGTTAAGACAAGAACATGTTTTTATGCAACATAATGTGATCTGCATTTATTGTGATAAAATATTTACAAATTTGGATGGTATCCGGTGAACATCCCGAAACAAAAATCTTGAAAGACAAAATCCCGAAAACAAAAATCTCGAATGACAAAAATCTCGAATTGTAAATATTCGTTTGCAATCATAGATATAGGCTTCAGAGAAAGAATTGTAGGGATTAAAGGGCATGCAGCGTCTACACTTTTACATGGCGTTTTACAACCAACCAACCAACCAACCAATTTACAACCGAATTTACATCCTGCAACAATAATGATGGATTTCGAACGAGCAGCAATGAATGCCGTCAGAACCAAATTTCAAGACGCTTCTTGAAGAGGTGAGGTAGGTTAATCAGCATTTAAACATGTAACGTTTTTCGTATGCTGACACTTGCAATATTTTAGGCTGCTTGTTCCATATGTCTCAATGTTTATGACGTAAGGTGCAAAACTACGGAAAAGCCCTACGTTATGCCAACGATCCAGAATTTTCCCTCCAAGTTCGTATGCTTACTGCGTTGGCATTTGTTCCTATTCCTGACGTGTCGGAAATCTTCAACCAATTGTTAGAATCGGATTATTATACAGAGCAATTTGAAAACCTTCGAGATATAATAGACTATTTTGAAGACACTTGGATAGGTCGAGCTCAAAGACGCAGTCGTAGGCGACCACTTTTCCAACATGATTTGTGGAACTGTCATAACGCAGTGCAAAGAAAATTTACCACGAACAAACAATTGCGTTGAAGAATGGCATAGGTGATTTAACGAAGTTGTTGCAGCTAACCATCCAAACATTTGGAAATTGATAAACTGCTTACAAAAGGAACAGCAGCTAAATGACATCACAATTGAACAATATATTCAGGGAAGAAATGTATTTGCACAGAAGAAACATTACAGGGCTGTGACAGTGCGGCTGCAAAATTGTGTTGCTCGATATGCTGACACCAACAGTGTAGAATTTTTAAGAGGAATTGCCCACAATTTAAATTTAAATGTATAATTTTTTCCACAGCGCATGTCCAATGTATACATTTATAATTAAATAGAATAAACATAAAATAGTTACTTCAAAATACAAATTAAATAGAATCATATCAGAGATATTAGAATACGGCGCAAACGCGGAAATGTAGGTGGCTTTGCATATTGTTGACCTTTCAGGCGCGTATCCTGACGTGAATCACACTGTATAATACGTATACAACTTAATAACTACAAAATCTGGATTATTAGAGTTTTTTGGTTTCGGGACTTTGTCTTTCGAGATTTTTGTCAATCGAGATTTTTGTCATTCGAGATTTTTGTTTTCGGGATTTTGTCTTTCGAGATTTTTGATTCGGGATTTTTGTTTCGGGATTTTCACCTAGAACCCCTCAAGGTACCGCTGCTGCAACACCGGGTAGTTAGTAAGCTACGCAATCGGGACCGTTATGCGATTATGCATTTGAACCTAATAAACTTTGGTATCAAAGTTTCACATTTTTCATATCTCTTATCTATCTATTGTTCTAAGGTAACAGATTCCACCTATATTAGTTAACTACTAACTAATAACTTAATATTAACCCCAAATCGTACTATTTCCACTTAATTTTAATGTCGACTTTCGATTCTTCTTCCTTCTTTTCCATCCTTCCCCTCTGCAGTTGTCGGCTAGGAGTCCATCGTTTTCTTTCTCACTGTTATTTGTTTCGTTCCTTCTCCTTTGTTTTCCCCTTCTTCACCCTCTTACTGCTTCTTCTTCTTCGTTATTCTGTTCTTTTTCAGTCGATTCTTGATCGGATTCTTCAATCAGTGCGTATACTCTTCTTACGTCTCTTCGGATATCCTCTTTTCTTTGTGCCCAGTCCTCCCTTGTCTCTTCAGGTATGCCGGTGCTTTGGATGTCCCTCTCCAATGATGTATTCCACGTGTAGCATGGTCTTCCTATCTTCTTTTCTTCTGTTTGCATGGCATAAGCTTGCTGTAGAGGATGGTTGGCAGGTCTTCTTAGAATATGTGCCCAGTATTTAATTCTTGATGTAGTGAGCCGTTTAGTTATTGTTTTCCCTTCTAGAATTCCTTGTGCCGTCGAAGTATTTTCTTCACCCGTGGTCAGTTGAAATAGTTTGAGTATTTTCTTTTCCATACTTCGAAGTGCCATTCTGATGGCTTTCGTGATTGCGATGGTTTTCAATCCGTATAAAGCAGTTGTGGCTATGATGGAATAATTGTATATTATCTTCTTTATTCCGTTTGGTAGTTTATGTTGTTGTAGGAGAGGAAGAATCATATGTGTGGCTTGGTGTGCTTTGGTTATTCTTTGGTTTACTGTCTCCGGTCTTGCTAATGAATCTGGGAGATAAACGCCTAGTTACTTGAGTTTGCGTGTTGGTTTTAGTTCTCGGCTCCCTATTTTCAGTATGTTATCGGCTGTTTCTCTAATTCTTTCTTTTTCTGGGGCTCTTATCATCAGTTCGCATTTGCTGATGTTTATTTCTAATCCTGCATCGGTTAAGTTTGCTATCAGCATGTCCAAAAGTCTTCCTGCGTCTTCCTCCTCTTCCGCTATAATTAGTAGGTCATCCGCATAGGCAAGAATCTTAGGCAGGTTCAGATTTTCTTCGATTGGTGATGGTGTCGTTAGTTGTGAAGCTGTTTTCTCTAGGACCCTGAACCATAAAAGAACGTTACACTCAAGAAACACTAACCAAGAAATGCAAGAAGTAAGAATAGATGCTGCTGTAGAACTGTATTAAGTTTTGAGAAAAAATGGGTATCGTTCCTATAAACTACCGAACACCCAACAAATTTACCTAAATGACCAAATTAGACGAATGGAATTTTCTGACAACATAATGGAAAAATCGAACATTGACATGAATTTTCTGAGCAAAATTCTATTCATCGACGAATGCACGTTTCCAATAAATGGTCGACACAATCCATCAGTCGTGTCTATTGGCGAAATAATCCTCACAAGCATTACAGTTATCGATCTCAATATCCACAGAAGTTGAATGTGTGGAGTGGAATATTGGGTGATAACATTATTGAACCATTTTTATCGAGAGGAACCTAAATGGTCAAAATATCTTAATATACTGCAAAACGATCAGGGATCAGACTGGATGAAATTTGGTTCCAACAAGATGGGTGCCCTTCTCACAATACGTTAACCGTACGGGAATACTTAGCAAATACATTTCCTAATCGTGTAATTGGAACCATAAGCACAATTGCTTGGCCGCTTAGATATCCGGACTTGCCACCTCAAGATTTCTTCGTGTGGCTTTACATTAAGTCGAAAATTTATGGATTTGAAGAAGATAGAGTTACCGTACTGGGCAAACTGCCAATTTAAGTTCAGGATGCGTTTGCAACTATTACCCCACAAATGCTTGCTAATGTGAGAACAGGATTTTACAATCGCTTGGGCTACTGCTTGGTAGAGGGGAGTAGTAAATAATATCTTGCTATAGATAAGTTCTTGGAAGTGCTAGCGTTGATTATTTAGTTGACTTTAATTTAAAAATGTTGTTTCCTTTGCCCATTATTAATTTATTTTACTTTATTCGCTTATACCAAGACTTAATACGTATGTAATGTTTTCGTCACTTCTTTATTAATTTTTGGTAAGCTATTGTAGTAGCTAATGCGAAAAGAAAAATACTTTCATGCTTGAATGCTGTTAAATTAAATTATATCCACGATAAATCTGATTTTAATTCTGATGTCTTGAATACGTTAAATTTTGAAGCACGAAGTCATTTACTGATTTGTTTGGATATTAAAACAAACTCATATCACTAGAGTCTTTGAATATGCACACAATCATGACTTCGTTGTTAATAAAAATATTCTAATTTATCAAGGTGCATCCCGTGTATGTTCAATTGTTTTCACATGTGCTATGTTCGCACTTGAAACCGCCAATTGGTATAAATATCCACTGTAAAACAGTAAGAGATAGTAGATAGGAGTTGATTAGGAAAAATAAGACGAGTGAGTTTATTTAAAATTAAAGCTACGTTACACAATAGTATTTGACAGCTGCTAAATTACATCTCATTTCCTGAGTAGAGTTTGTTCAACAAATTGTTATTTTTGAATATGTTGTTTAAAAAACAATGAGAATATAGAGCAGTTTTCGATACCCGTTATACAAGTCTATCAGTCTCTTAGAACTAGTAAAAGTTAATGATCGAATTGCTGCTACTTCTAGTTTTTTGGTGATGTTGAATAAGTAGTTGTTTGCAGCCTGTTTGTAAAAATATCATTTCGAGGGACTTTTATATGTTCTTATTTATAAAAAGTTCAAGAGACTGACTTATAAAGTAGTAATGTTACAAATTTATCACCCCGTTGAGATGTTAATTGACAGATAAATAAATGTGAAGCTAAAACCCTGAACTAGACAAATTGCAGAATCTTTCTTGGAAACTGATTAATTACTGAACACTATTGATTTTTTTCAATTCTTCTATTTTATTTTATTTTTCCAATAATTCCTTTGTAATTCAAATAAGTCGAGACATATTTAAATCATTACTATGTAGACTATCCATCTACTAACGATATTTTCTCAATATCGCGTAAAGTACATAAGATAGCAGAAGAAAGTGAACGGTGCTCTCTTTATCGAAGCAGGGGGACTTAGTTTTAACACTCTGTATGACATATCCAACTGGAGGCCTTTAAAACCGATATTTTGTAAGATTAAGAACATTGATGATTAACTCATTTTTGGATAATTTACTTAACAACTGTTCAATTGTTAAATTCACAAGTAGCATTTACGAAACCAAATAGGACTGGGGGCAGAGGTACGTTGATTGGACTTATTATATACTATTACATTACTGTTTATTTCTTAATCTTCATGTACTTGCATTTAATTATTAGAAATATAAAAATCCGAAGCAATTCAAGGTGAAATTTTACTGTAACTTATCAAACTTAATTCAATTTTTTTCTAATTCATCACTGTTTGATTCCAAAGTTTTTCAAATTTCTTTTTAGTCAGCTGTATTGCTTTCAATTTTACTTTTATCAGCGGTACTGGATATTATAGGGTTCCTCTTCACTGAAAAGTGATACACATTTGACTTAATGAATTGAAACTGAAATGAAAATACCAAATATATTGGAAACCTGGCAAAGTGAAGTCGTTGGATTTATTGCAAAATGCTTCAATTAGCTGTTTTATTTGAAATTTTACGTTGAGATTTCTTTATTTCCAACAGATACTGTATTTATAAACTTTACAGCTAACTCTTGTGCGAAACATTTATCTAGATGTCTCTCGCTGCATATACTAACCGTCTTCCGGGGATATATGTGATGACGTCAAAAAACAACATCATTTATTTTCGTTCAGGTGAGATACAAATTATTTCATGAATAGGAGTACAAAGTAGAGTTGAATGAATTAATGTGATAGCTACAATGGTGTGGTCTTCGAAGAAAAGACCCAAATCTTATCTGAATATTTCTCTTATCCAGCAGTTGTTATATGTATATAAATAAAATACTAATTAAACATATTTTGCATATATCTGATACTAAGAAATAATAAACTGTTCAAATTGAAACAAGCGAGTTCATATTTGATGCCATAAAAATTACGATATGCTTTCCAAACCTCTTAAAATATTAATAAATCGAGATTGGAAAGCAAGACAAAGGAGACAATTATAAAAGCATACGTTGTATTATCATAATCGTACCGTTTAATAACTTATTTTGGTTTGTAAAAAATTTAGATGAATTGCAAAATGAAACAGTTTTTAATCTGATGTCTTCTAAACGTCAAATAAGCGGTTTAAAGATGGAAATGGGAAATGATGGCGTAAGTTTTAATTCATTACTATTTAGACAGCATCGATTTCCTCTTCCAAAACAGTATTATTTCATTTTCCTATATGGATCACGAGGTATTGCGAGTCGATCCTTGTTAAATGAAATGTCTGTACATTGAAACTAAACGAGCAGCTACTTTTTGTGTGTTCGTCGTGCAGTAGAAAGCGAATAACCAAAAAGGAATTGAAAATCGTCTGAAACAGTAATTAATTTTGCATATCTCCAATTAATTTGAACCAGTTTTGCTTTGCGAATATTCCTTTAGTAAAAAATTTAAGTTTGCTGATTTAAACTTCCATTTATTGATTCTTAATATTACATTCTTCTGTTGCCTTTTTTTTGCGCGAACAAATCAAGTATTAAATTTGAACTGCTCGTTTAACATAAATAAAAATATTTCTTGTAAAGAATTTTTAAACCAAAAAGATATTGCTTTGCAATCCAAAACTTGATTGAGTGTCGTCAATATAATCCAGAACTCAGTCATTGATTACACAAAAATCGAAAGTGATTTGCAAAAGCTTCCTCTACTTTTTCTTTTTGACCTACAATAGTTTAAACTTTATTACGTAGGTATATTTTCAAAATTTTAGTGACGGTTGAATAGCTTTTTCGCGTTTTAATTTGCAATCTTTAGTCGATTCATTTAATTATTTTAAAACACAGCCCATCTTTCCCCACTCTTTGGTTATACCGAGAGTTATCACTGTTTTTGTGTCTTTATTGGCTAGCGCAGATTAAAATTCTCGAGGTAGTCAGGACGCACTTTTAGAGACATTTTCAGAAATTTTACTTGTGTTTTGCATCCAGTCTTCGTACCGTTTTTTCGCAATAAAACTCCACGATAAAGTCGGATTAAATATAAAGAAGAGTCAATAACTTAGTTAAGAATACCGTGTGGTTTGTCTTATAGTTTTATACAGATAAAATTAACCCCGTTACCCCATTTAATGTTTAAGTAAATATTTGCCGTTTCAACAAAAATTGAGCCTTATCGTTTACTATTTTTAATGCCGCCGCCTTTTCTTCCTTGTTCCGGATAAATCCATATGGCGCAATCGGTTACAATTTCCAGTTTGTTATTACCTTCGGTTGCTAGTGACGTCAGCCTAGCTGCTGTCTTTTTCTTCTCTTCTCTCTTCCTTTTTTTGCTTGAGGAATTGATCAAGCGAAGGTCAACCTTTTGGCTTCCTCTACCGTATCGCCGAATTAAGATAAAAACTATTCATAGTTTCAGTTATTAATAGAGATTGTAAGCAGTGGTTATTTGTTCGCAAAGAGCTTCAATTTGTTGCCGATTGTTAATAATTTAATTATAACTTTACGTGTGTGGTGAACTCATCTGAAATTGACTCCACGACTGACGGCTCATCTCAAAACTCTCTCTTTATACCTACATTGACATATGCGTGTGTATCTACGCAGAATTTTTGTTTAATATATATTTCTGTAGATAACCGCCTTACACCAATCATTTTAAATTTAAAACTGCTTTTAGCAATTCCTGAATGATGTGTGGGTGATATACTGGAAATTCTAATACAGCTGTCTAATCTGTGAATGCTAAATTACAGTGCAAGGGTGTAAAAGCTTGAAGCATGAATATCAAATTATATTAAAGCCATACGCGAAATCAATAAAATTTTGAGAAATTATCTGTTTCCCAATCACATAAATATAAATAAACAAATTAGCAAGATCAAATGAAATAGTTTATCAGGATTTAAAGAACAACAGGGCTCTTGTAAAACTTTATTCGGATGTACTTGCTTTCGTTCTTTATGATGGTATTGTAGCTTCAGTTCCGTTGACTGCTTTTATTGATAAACACCTTGACCTGCTGTATTGCTGAAGAAAATCTCTTAGAATGGAAAATTTGCCACTGCCATGTAAGTGGAAAACTTGGAATACTTCTTCAGACCGTGTGTGTTGTTATAATCGTTCCAGAATATTATTTGCTTGGTAAAATGTTGAACTCTGTAAAAATAACCTTTCGTATACAATACCACTGATTTATACCAGTAGGAAAAACTGCTACTGTCTTCCAATCGGAGGTAGTGGTAAGAATGCATGGTGCAAATAATTCTTGAACGACAGCTCAAGAACCAACGTATTGGTATCTACAATGACAGCAGAGCTGCTTTACTAGCCCTGGGTAGTTGCAAGATTACCTCAGGAGTGATAATGTCATTTCTCTTATATGGATGAAAGGACATGACGCAAACTACGGCAATGAGGATACTAATGCTATACCAAGAAACCCTAAAAAACTTCACACCAAGATGGGTGAACACTGAAAATTGTCGTCATGCAAGGGCTGCTATTACTGCACCCTTGCCAAAGACAACCCAATATTGTGTGTAACTGTCCCGAAAGAACCTGCGACTGGTTAGTAAGGTTAGGTTAGGTTAGTAGGTATTTTATCTGATACTCTACCCTAAATCAACAAATCCACAGGATGGGACTAGCGGACAGCCTAAACTGTCGAGGATGGAACGGAGATAACGAGATGGCAGAACACGTCCTGTGTCACTGCCCAGGTCTCGCCACAATCAGAGGATCCATGTAGGGAGACTTTTGGCCTGGTATGGCCGAAATCAGCAACATCCCAGTTGTGGATGTCCTCAAGTACATCCAAAGGATTGGATGGCTTGGTGATACCCAAATTGGGGAGCTGCTGGGGAGGCAGCACAATGGGCCCATCTATGTGGCCTAAGTGCATGTAAGGTAATTCACTCTCCCAAATCTTACAATCGCAATGACAATATTACTGATTGTAAATTTTACTAAATTCGTAGTAAATTAAATTTATTTTAATGTTACGTAGAGGTGTCCTTTTCAAATATACTATAGATGTTTAACAATTATCTATTGAGGTGATATACCTCAAAATTTAGGAACATCATTCGAAACGATAAAACAAACAAAGTTTAAAAAACAATTGCTGGTGGTATACAGACGCCGATTCTGCAAAACTCCCCATAAAATCTTGAAAATACGTTTTGCTGCAAAGATCACTATTTTAGCCACTATATTTAGGTATGACTACCAACTGAATAAAGCAACCACGATCCTGAAGTTTTAGTGCTGATTGCTCGGCAATGGTAAGAAGAAATAATTGTTTTTAGTACCGGTCGCTAGGCAAACAAAAAAATTTGAAATAACAACGCATTTAGCCTAAATGCATCTTAAACAAATCTCCTGATTGTTTTAGCCAATTAAAAACTACAACACATTTACAAAACTTAACTAAACCTAAATTGTACAAATAATTTTTCTATATTTAATGATATACAAAATCCGAATTTACTATCAATTTTTTGCGAGATTCTGCTCCGCACACACTATGTGTAATAAAGCGAATCATTGTCATTGTCATTGTAGATTTTGGGAGGGTGAGTTATCCCCCGTGCACTTAGGCCACAAAGGTGGGTCCATTGTGCTGCCTCC
>JABXWE010034715.1:0-10222 GCA_014611495.1 Limonius californicus
TAAGGCAATGAGCTACCAGGTCGATGAAAAAATTTTTACTATCCAGCATGTACAAAAATTTATTTACACTGTTAGAAACAAACTGGGAAACTCGAAAGAAATTTTGAAATTTTAAAGTTGAAATGCAAGCCAAATTAGCTCGAATAAAAATCAAATCTTCTCGAATACCTTTTTTTCTCAGAATACCCTGTGCTTCTTCAATGCCCTGCGCTTCTTCAGAGTCAAATTCATTAACAACTTTCTTCACAATTTCCAAATTTTTAGCTTAATACACAACAGCGTCGATCCAAGTTCCCCATCTTGTAATGAGGAGCGCGGGCGGAAGTGGAATATCCCCAGCAGCTTCCCGAAACTTCTGCATACGACTGGGTGCCTTGAGAAAACACTTTTTCGCAGATAATATCAGCACGTTAACGTTTGAATAAAGATTGCGAACTAAGTCAGCTACTCGGTGTAAACCATGTGCTAACAAGACACATGCATCATGTTTGGATACAAAATCTGCAGTCCTCGCATTGCTTTATACATATGTAGTGCAGCATCACTACAAACCACTCACATTTTCTCATACAATATTCCAGACGGCCACAATAAGCTTAGAGAGTCGTTGAAAAAAGCAGCAATTGTTGAATGATTCACTTTATCCAAAACTTGTAAAGTCAGCAGATATGATTTTTTTGCTTTAATCATTAATATACATAAAATTTGCTACGCGTCTTTGTTCCGCATCGGTTGTTTCATTCAAAGATACCCAAATACGGTGATCCTTTACTTTTCTCTTAATTTGTGTAATATTGCTGCATATAACTGGGAAACATAATTTGTTCTTAATGTCGATTCATCTGGAATATTCTGTTTCGTGTACTTTTCCAAAAAAAATTCCAAAGAACTTCATTCTTTAATTTAGCCAACGGAATATCAGCGCAAATAAAAGCCATGCAAAATTCTTCATTCAAATCTGAATGTTTAGGTCCAGGTCTTGGTAAAGCAGAAATTAACACTTGCTGTTGGTTATTCTCCCTCTTTAGATTTTTATTACTTGCATGTTTTCCGGTTTGGAGATGCTGCGTAACTAGGAACTTTTTCGTTGCCGCAACAGGATCTTCGCAGTATTTGCAAAATAACAAACGCCCATCTGTTGTGAAAACATCATAGTCCCTCACAAACTGGTTTACAATAGCACTTATACACTTTTTTCTTTCGGCATCTTGAAGGTGTTAACACAGTATCGGAACTAGTAGACAACTGATTGTTGATGAAATGATGAATTGTTAAACTTTCAATGTTCATAGGTTTTCCCGTTAACGCAACAGGGCCACTCAAAACCTGGTAATCCTGTTAGCATTTCCAAGTATTCTAGGTTTCCGAAGCTTAACAACTAAGAAAGTACTTACCTATTCAGAATTCAGAATGGATGAGTTTAGAAGATTATTTAAATTTTCTGGAAATTCCCAGACTGCTTGGCGAAGTGAATCTGTACTTGATGACAAAACATTGTATAAATATGCAATTTAAACAGACAAATGCTGCAAATTATGCATTAATGCTCAAAGCAATTAAAATATGCATTTATCAACAAAAATGTCTAAAATATGCATTTGCATATGCAAATATTCAAATGCATAATTATCCTAAGCCCGTTTATGACCCTTTTCGGTATTAAATTACATATTTGTGTCTTCGTAGTATGCCTTGTATGTTTTCATCTCATGAAATGGAATGTAGAACAGCCGTTATTCTTACTCGTTCTTTTACTTTGTTGTTTATTTCATTTTCTTGTTTCCCACTTTCGTCTATAATTAATCCCAAATAGGTGTATTTTTGGTATGGTTTGACTATTTCGATATTGACTACTTGAATAGACTGTCTTCTGTCGCCAATGTATAGATATTTTGTCTTCTTTATGTTCATTTCCAGACCACATTTAACGTATTTTCCTCTTCATTTTCAGCACAAGTATTCTCCATCTTCTTTGTCTTGAGCTACAATCACCTGATCGCAAGTGAAGTTTAACGTATACTGCTCAACAAAATTAGGGGAGCACTTCTTTAACCGTGCATAATTTTTCAAATTAAAGACTGACGCAAGTATCAACTTTAGTATATTGTTCTTTCAACATTACTTAACAAAATACAAACAACAAATACGCTCTAATTAAATGGTTTTCTTGAGTAACACCACGCCATTGAGAAGACTACCAAAATCGAAATGTGTTTTATTACTTAAAATGTAATGGAAGTTCTGTTAACGCCCGAATACCAAGCTTTAGTAGCGCGTGTGCCCTCCATTAGCTTCAATAACAGCCTAGAACGTCGAGGCATGCTGCTAATAAGACGTCTAACATGTCTTGTGGTAAATTTCGTCATTCTTCCACAAGGCGTCAGCCAACCCTTGAAGAGTCTGAGGTGCAGCAGGACGCTTCCTAATGCGCCTGCCGAGTAAATCCCAACGTGTTTGATGGCATTTAAGTCTGGACTCATGGTTGGCCACCCCATCACTTGGATTTCTTGTTCCTCTAGAAAATTTGTTGTTAAATTAGCAGTATAAACTCTACAATTATCCTGTTGTAGGATGAAGCCATCACCGAAATTGTTTGCAAATGGCACAACATCCTCTTGAAGAATTGTCTTAACAAAAATTTGAGACGTTGGGGAACGACAACCGAGTCTATGCAACCATCTATACTAATACCACCCCACACCATGACCGATCCAGCTACGAATCGCTCCACTTCCTGAATTCACGCGGCAGTGTATCGCTTTCCAGGACGTCTGTACTCGCATACGACCATCGCAACGAGTCAGACAAACCCGCGACGCGTCTGCAAAAAGCACAGACCTCCAGTGTCAAAAGTTGCCGTTGCACATGTTCACGGGCAAAGTTTAGACGGCTAACTTTGTGATTCCTGCTCAAGCGAGGAGCTCGCACAGGCCTGCGAGAAGTCATATTAGCTTCTTTGAGACGTCTTCTACCCGTCTGATCGGAAATTGTCACACTGGTGCCATTTCGGACTAGATTTTGTAGCTCACGAGCAGTAGCAGTTCGTCGGCGAAGACGAGAATTAACAATATACCAGTCGTCCCGAAGGGTAGTTTTTCTTTCGCGGCCTTGTCCAATTCTCCGGGAATATCTATTCGTTTCTTGGTACCTATGCCAAGCTCTGCAGATAACAGATGGAGTCGATTGGAGCTGCTTTGCTACATATCGCATAGATCGACCATCTTCAAGTAAAGCAACAGCCCCCGCGACTTCAATTTCACTTAAATAACGCATTTTGGCCTCAGAAGCATTGAAAAAATCAAAACTGATGGTTTTACTGCGCCCAATGAGTAATTTGGCGAGTTTCAGATGTTAGCTTTGTGGTCAAAAACCACTTTGTTTTGAGACTTTCGTTACATTTTGACGTCTACGATGAAAACGAGCAAACGAATCACCATAATTCTTCTTGCAGTTTGTCAATAAACGTCTAGAGAATAATATAACAAGAAAAAATCCTGCTTCCATCATTTGCTGGAAAACTTATAGGCACTCAAAAAAGTGTTCCCCTAATTTTGTTGAGCAGTGTATATATCGTCGCCTCATCTGCAATATGAATTCCCATTCCTTTACATTTTCTTCTCCGCTGTTTCACAGCTTCATCTTGATGAATTTTAAATAAAGTTGGGGAAAGACAACACCCCTGTCGCAATCTCTTCGTTACTGGAAAACCTTGAGATGTTTTGTTTCCTATTTTCATTTTAGATATTGTGTTTTGATGGACTATGTGTGTATAATCATGATGTTACTGGGAGTTCTGTCTAATACTTCCCATAGTACTGTTGTAAGTTTTAGCGAGAACAACAAATATAAGATGTGTATCTCTTGCGGTAGCCAATTTCTTTTCTATTAACTATGTCAAGCAGAATATGTTATCTATCGGTCAGCTCTCGTAACCGATACATCTGTAATAGTCGCATACATCTACTACGTTTTCTAAATCATAACAACCATAACATTTTATTATCTTCTTTTTTAATTATTTCCTTAATCGTAAGAAGTATCAAGAAAATTACAAATAAAAAAGAATTCCTTTTAAAATCACTATCCAACGATATTAAGCACGTCCTAAATTTCCATTTGAACTTTCAAAGTTGATTCCGATTTTCCCTACTTTCCGTTTTCCCCGAAAATTCTAGCAATGCTCATAAATTGCATGCACATGCTTTAACAGAAAAAATATTTCATCAACTACACAGCTCACTCCGTTACAAAAAATAAATGATGAGACGCGTTGTCTGAAAGAGCCTGTATGCATAGCCTATACAAAATTTTAGGGCTGTTACTGTCTGGGGAGCTTCTTACTCCACTATTGGAAAGTATCATATTCCAAACAAAGGTATATTAGTCTGTGAAACAAATATTTCTAATTAGATTCTCATATTACATTTTCAATCATAATTTCGCAGCAGTCAAGTCTTCTGTTGATATAGTTTTACTGATACAAAGTTTTGTACCGAAGAAATTTTGTATATCTTTGAAACGCCAGTTACAGTGGAAAGTTGGCGGATAGACTGAGTTGTATTTAAAACTACCTCCCCAAAACTTTACTTTCTACGGCTTCAATTAATGTTCTAATTTGCTGACGCCATTTACTAATAATAGACTGACTCTCTAAATTGTACAACCAATTTAAATACACGCTTATGAGAAACACTTTTACAAATATAGCTTTCGCTAAAAACAACATCAATTCCTTATGCATAAGGAATGCACATTGTTTTTCAGTTCCATAATTGAAAATAATTTCTACTAGATTACAATTTTATGGCAAACTTGTTTTTCAAATTAAACATCTTGAAAGTGTGGGCTGCAACTCTCACATTCAATTGCTTTGTGCTGGATAATAGCAATTATAGGCTTTCGTTTGATATATCGCAATGGGTATCCGGAAAGTTCACCGACTGCAATTCACCAGCGGAAAGTTCACCGACAACAATTCACCGACTGGTAAATTTGTCGCATGGAAAATTCACCGACTGAAAAATTCACCGACTGGTAAATTTGTCGCATGGAAAATTCACCGACTGGAAAACTCACCGACTGGTAAATTTGTCGCATGGAAAATTCACCGACTGAAAAATTCACCGACTGGTAAATTTGTCGCATGGAAAATTCACCGACTGGAAAACTCACCGACTGGTAAATTTGTCGCATGGAAAATTCACCGATTCTACAATTGATCGCTGACAATTTATTTATTAAAAACGATGAAATGTAGAAAACTGTTTTAAGATTAGGTTAGGTTAGGTTAGGCATTAAATAAAATAAATAAAATATTTTTTCATTTAAATGATTTAAAAAAAATGTGTTTTTTTCTATAGCTAATGTTAAAATGTTGTTATAGCAACTCTTTTGAGTAGATAAAGTATCACTTTAACCGCAAGGGTAGATAAAGTAACACTTTAACAGCAAGGGTAGATAAAATGTTTTAACTTTTTTTATTCAATTAAATTTACAAATTCAAACACGTTAATTCGAAGGATTAACAACAAGTGTAATTTTACAATTAACATTATTAGTTTTCTTCTTCTTGTGTTAATTCTTTTCCGTACATTTCGTATTCACTTCGTACACAAAACGCAAAAATACTGAACACTCCACAAAAACCAGAATGTAAAATTTGTTTGACATTTGTTGACAGAGTAATTCATATCCGTAGTAACGGAGCAACACAGTTGCGATTTTTATGCCAAAAATTACAATTTTCTTTGAAATTTTATTTTTCACCTGAATTTGAAGTCTTGCTATAGAAAAAAATGTTGTATTGCACACGACGATAAAATCGCATTATCTTCTCGAGCGTAATTAGCGTCTCGACTGACGTCTCGACGCTAAAAAACACTCTCAAAGATAAAGTACAATTTTATCGTCTTGTACAATAAATAACTATTATTCGAAATTTCATCATTATCATTTTCAGGAAAATTAATTCAATATCAGCACATTTCAATTTTTTAGAAATATTGACAATACATTATGATACGAAATAAATAAATGACCTTAAAACAGTGTTCTACGTTTCATGGTTTTTATAAATAAATCGTCAGCGATCAATTGTAGAATCGGCGAATTTTCCTTTTGACGAATTGCGAGTAGGTGAATTTTCCATGCGACAAATTTACCAATCGGTGAATTTTCCAGTTGGTGAATTTTCCAGTCGGTGAATTTTCCAGTCGGTGAATTGTTGTCGGTGAACTTTCCGTCGGTGAATTGCAGTCGGTGAACTTTCCTAGAACCATCGCAATAGCATATGTAAGTAGGTATCAATCCTAATCCTATACTGCAGCTCCTTCGGTAGCTAATAATTTCGCATTTCTTGCGATTCAATATTGTTCTTCGTGCTCCCTAAATTTAGGGTAAATCATTTAAAAAAGAACATCCTGTATAATTACAATATTGGTATTCATTATACGTCGACGTTACTGTATGTGGTGAACATAAAGCAGTTGCAATATTCTGCTGGGAAAAAAGACTGCACTTTTTAAGGTACACGACATGCTGTTTTGCATTTTTAAGGAATATTTTTGCCATCGTGTCTCTAGAAAACCCTGAATCTAGCTAAATATTTATTACACGTTGATTGCTTCGACACGTCCTACATAATTGCCAAGCAGACATCGATTCTGTGTTCATTCATTCTATTGAGCACGACAGGTCTTAAACCCTTATTCAGGTGCTTAATTGGAATTAATCACACTCGACTAAAACGGATATTTCAGGATCTTAATTACAAAAAATTACTTGTAAAATTTAAGCCGACAAGGTGTGTTTCCGGAATAATTTAATACAATCGGCTTAAATAGTAAAAGAGTAAGTAATACAGTATACTGATTTTGCCTACTATCATGTTAATTGCGGTTACTTGAAAAATATAAACTGATAATGGCAATACGAAAAATATGCATTTCTATACAAAGTTATAATTTTTATATGTGTGAGAATCAGTTCATAACAATCACAATATAAAAATATTCATGAGCATATACCGTGAGTTCAAAAAGTAATTACATAAGGGTTGGCCATGGAAAATAAAAGTAATGTCTAATACAAGCTTTAAAATTCATTAACTGTCATCACTGTTGTTGTTGTCATAAATTTATATTGAAAATTCAATTAAGTTACAATTATAATGGTTTTTACAATAGAACACAAAACATTTATGATTGAATCATATTTTCGAAATGATGTTCGAGAGAACGGCGAATGGATTTACAGTGCGGTGCCATGTTTAGAGGAATTTCGGCAACAATTTCCAGATATTGCTGTCCTTGAAGAAGATTTTTACAGCGCACTTAGAAGATGTGTTGATGTATTCCGAGATACAGGGAGCATTACTCATAGAGATAGAGCTGGAAGGCCAAGAGTTCGTGCTCAAAATACAGTTGATGAGGTTCGTCAACGTTTGAACGAGCAACGTACTACATCACTACGTACACTTTCGCAAGAGACTGGTTTATCATTAGGAACTTGCCATACTATTGTCAAAAAAGACTTAATGCTGTTCCCATATAAAATTCTTGCTTTACATGAGTTGCTGCCAGCAGATCACAATAGGAGAATTTTGTATTGTCAGTGGTTCCAACAAAATTTAATGAACAACGACGAATTGCTAAATTTAACGTTTTTTTGTCAAGGTTCACCCTTTCGAGATATATAAACTCACCAAATATGGGGTTATGGAGTGCTGCAAATCCGAATACTTTTCGCGAATCTCCCCTTCGCCCGTTACAAGTTGGTGTTTGAATTGCTGTGTCTCGAAGACGTATTATCGGACCCATATTTTTCCACGAAACTGTTACTGCTCACAGACAGCGGAATATTGTACGTGAATTTATTAATCAGCTTCATGAGGATGAGCTCCAGAAAGGCTACTTCCAACAGGATGGCGCGACGGCCCACGCCGCTAAACAGACCCTCAATTACCTTCGTGAATTTTTTGACGAGCGAATAACTAGTTTAGGTGCGTTCAAATCCAGAATTTCCACCTAGATCACCAGGTTTGACTATTTTAGATTAATTTATATTCCTTTATCTCTAAAATAATGTATACAAGACCCCTATTAACAATATCGAGGAACTGCAAAACAGAATTACGGAACAGTGTGTCAATATAACTTCTCAAATTCTTATAAATGCTTTTAATAGTATGAAAAGACGAGTAAATTTATGTCTGCAGGAAAACGGTTTCTTTAGTTTTTTATGTTTATTTCTCTGTACCTGTGAAATAAAAAAATTATAATTTCCAATTTTAATGATTACCTACTTGTTATGATTTATTTAATAGTGTAGTAATTTAGTTGTTACTGTTATCGTCTAAATTGCAATAATAGAACTCATTTCTTCAAAAATTGATTTATTTACATTTACCATGCAACTTAACCTAACATAAAACTGCCGGTTAAGTACTGGCGTTGAGGCTAGATGGCGCTAGATTGGTATATAAGGCTTGCATTAGACAGTATTTTATTATCCCATGGCCACCGTTATGTAATTACTTTCTGAACTTGCGGTATTTCCATATGTTTAGAATGCAATGCATATCTACGAGTTGTAGCATACTCGTATACATGGTCATTCCAAACATGTGCGAAAAGCGGTCGCTTTCTGAGCAAAAGTTTTAATCTCCAGAATTACCACGTAGCGTACACAAATCTTGTGCTGCAACCCTCCGCACAGAATTTCCCTTGTGGTTAGCAACCTGCGTTATCTTAATCTCAAACACTTGCTCTGGAATTCTGTTGTTCGGATTCGACGCTAAAATGTAGGTATTCCTTGCTTCTGACATGTCGCTGAGGAGAAACACGCGACAGAGAAAAGGCCGGTGCCCACAAATGGGACGGAAAAAGACGGTTAGCGAATTGTCGTATATTACCTGGATTAGGTTTTACAGGTATTTGTGTTATAGTTACAATATTAATTTACCCAGCTTATCTTAATAAAATTAACCAAAATGACAACAAATCTTATTTTAGGAATAAATCGTTTTAGACTGCTGTTAAGAATAACTAGGAATAAATTCTATTGGTCATAGAACAAAGTTTTCCAGAAATTGTGGGGGTAAAGGCTAAAATAAACCACAGAAGATTATGCATAGAACTCTTAAACTTTCCAACTTTTCTCTTTAATAAATCCGATAAAATCCAGGTATAACAGGTTCTTCATAGATTGCAGGAAAAAAATTGATTGAAACAGTAATGTATGCATTACACAGGGTGAAGCCAAACATGAGTGAAAACACCTATAGCTGAGGTTATTTAACCCCTAAATCACCTAGTAATTTTTTTTAATTCGGCACGGTTACGGAGCTTCTTTATATCAATTCACTAAAATGTAAATAACTTTTTTGTTTCTTCTCCAATTTTAACAAACTTAGTTGTTTTGGAAAGTCAACAGTCTAAGCTTAATTTCTAGCCTAGATAAACTCACATTAGTGTTTGAAAAGTGGATGAAATCAGACCCAAAAATAAATTATTTTGTTAGACATTTTTAAAATAGATGTGTGTACGAAGGGTGTTAAAGAAACACTAAGACTAAGCACGTAAAAGTTTTTATCGAAAAATGAAACATTTGTAGTTCTATCTCTTTCTCTGTACTGTCCATTGGGTGCAACGCCCCCGTCTTTCTTAAAACACGTGAGTTTAACCATCTTCTGCCATACGCATCAAAATTATCTCCAAAGCCTTAACTGTATCAATTTTGGTGTCAAAGCTACGTCCCTTTAGGTCCTCTTTGGCGGTAGGGTACAGGGCCGTGCGATATATTTTCTCAGTATGATGCAAGTCTTCGAAATACCTCCCCGTTTTTTTAAAGAACCTTCGATTGTGATTAAAAAAAACACACACAATGTACGAATCTTATTTTACTTTTAAAAATATAAACTACTTTAAAATAATGATATCAATTTTCTACTACAACAATTTACTACAGTTTTACCCTTCTAACTTTAACTTTAGCAAATTCGTTAATTAGGGATGTGCAGTGTAGAGTGGAGACGGCCGTGGGCTAGAGCTTAGCGCGTTAGACTTCTACGCTGAAGGTCCTGGGTTCAATTCTCAGTATTGGAACATCGGATTGTTAATGGCCTTTCTCACTCGCAAGGCAATGGCAAACCAGCGAGGTATTCTCAGTGTTGGGTAGTAACTAAGTAAAAGTAACTCGTTACTAGTAACTAGTTACTTTTCAG
>JABXWE010034717.1:0-15190 GCA_014611495.1 Limonius californicus
GCTCTTCCAGGAGTTGCATTAATTCAACTGTTAGTTCTTCACATCTCACGTCTCGCTGGTGCAACATGTAGAGGGCAAGGTCTAGCTCAACACGGTTTGCACGATCTACATCGTATTCTTTTGAGGAATCTTGTTTTACTGGTGTTGCTTCAGTTGACTTTGTCTGTTCAAGTAAACAAAATTATTAGTTTACTGGTGACATTGCTACAGCAAATTAAATTTTTTAAAAACATTCGGACAACCTAGTATTACTATCAAGAGCAAAAGAACTACTTAGAAGAACAGCTGTAAAAAATAGAAGAGAAGCAGGGGTTACTAATCAATGAAGTTACATTATCTTAAGCAGGCAGAAAACAAGAAGAAACGCAGAGCCTGAATTTTAATGCTATAAAAAGTACATGTTTAATATAGTGAACAGAACCGTGTATGTAACTAGGGGCAGAGTTTACAAGTAGAACCAGATAAGTAATATTTCGAGAAGGCTAATCATGGACTCACAATGTATGGGAGCTTTAAACTACCTACTAAAAGATAAAAATGCACAAAGGAGAGTAAAGCTGAGACTATACAAAAGAGTCATTAGACTAGCTGTGACTTTTGGGTGTGAAACATGAATGCTTACCTGTGAAAGGAAGATTTTTCGCAAAATAGAATGAGTATTAAAAAAATCCAGGTATGCAGAAGAATAATAAATTTGGAATTAAAGGAAATATACAAAGAATTAAGCTTAGCAACAATTGTCAGGCAAGACAAATTGAGATGGTTAGGATATTTAAGAAATAATACAGATGAATTGGTTAGCAAATTTCTGGATATAGAGGCAGAAGGTAGAAATAGAAAAGGCAAACCAAACAAGACACGGCGGGGCAATGTGTAGGAAGGTATCCAGAAATTAGGGCTAACAAACTGGAAAGGGACCAAAAAAACAGGAAATTATGGAAAAATGCGGGACCGCAGAGCTGTTTAAAATCTCCCTCTCTCCTTTGGAGAGACCACAGAGCATGGTTTACTGCTCATGAGAGCGAAGAAAATGCACGGTTGGATTTTGTAGTTCATTGTTTTAGATTTTTTTATAGTAATATTCATTATTGGTACCTCCTTGAAATGTCAAAGGTTGATCCAACAATGTTTCAGTGCCACTAATAAAACACAATCAATTAACAAGAATAAGAAATTAAGAATAGTATATTAAAACATGAGTTATAGAACGTAACATAATATTCAAGCACGAATCCGAAATTCGGACACGAGCCGCGTAGCGGCGAGTGTCCGAACGGAGGAGCGCTTGAATGGCCTTCTGTAACGAGTTTTTTTATACTATTTTCTCTGTTTCGGCTTCCATTTACATTATTTATTTAAATTTATTTATAAAAATAGTTGACAATTTCTAGGAAACTTTTGGTAGAATATAGTTAGGTTGGCAGCAATTATTTGTGTTTGTCAGTTGTGGGAATTCGACGTTTCAAAGTTTATTTAACACGAAATCGACATTATAGTTTAATACAAAATATATCAATTTAAATTCCGCAGGCCGCGATAATGCTCAAATCTGATAAAAGTCTTTCAGCACGGAACATACACTTAATGTCAGACCGCAGGCATACCAATCGCTGACAACAAAATGTCACTCAAAATCGTTTAAGAATGAACTCCATTCTAGTCTTAAAAGTAGTGCGAGAATAATGTCATTCTAATGCTGGTTATGTGTTATGCAGTGTCACAAAAGAATGAAATACAAATACACTACATATTAAATTTTATTCAGAAAACAAGGTGCAGCAAACACCACCGTTGCTGCTGAAGACCTTTACAATAATAATACTCCAACGCACTTGCAGCGCGGATGCTAGTTGCATGTGGCGCCGCTGGCGCGAAAATACAAAACATACATTATTCTTAACAAATGCCGAAACAGAGAAAAAATATACAATCAACTTCCAGAGTATGAGATAATTATAGGTTGTCATAAATTTACAAATACTCGGACAAGGGCAACTCGTCATCTGAATCATATTCTTGTACTTGTTCTGTATTAAAAAATCCCCCATGTCTGAAGCAATTAGCTATCGTGTCTGTCGTTACCTTTTGCCAGGCTTTATGAACAAAATTTATAGCATCTAGCAAATTTACGTGTTGATCTTGTCCTTCATCAATGCGGTTAATTATTCGAAAAAGAAGAAATTGTCTGTAGTAACTTTTTAGGGAATGTATAACACCCTGATCCATGGGTTGGAGTTTTGAGCTTGTATTTGGAGGCATAAAAACCAATTTAATACAAATGTTGGACATCCGGATGTGCAGGGCAATTATCAACAAGTAATAAGATGTTTCGGTTTTCTGCCCCAATTCTTCATCCCATTGACGCAATTCAGTTGTAAAAAGGTTCAACGTCAGCCAGGCCTTCTTGTTCGCTTTGTAATTAACTGGAAGGTGTTTTATATTTTTAAAACAGCGTGGATGTTTTGCCTTGCTAATCACGAGTAATTTCCTTTTTTCGGTACCAGTTAAATTTGCCCATACCAATACTGTGATACCTTAGATAACTTTCTTCCAATGCACCGCTCTCCCTTGAATTTTAGTGTCTTGTCGGGTGTAAGTTTGTAAAACAAGCCCGTTTCATCTGCGTTAAATATATTGTTGTCGTTAATCGCTGACTTAAGCCAACTAATTCAAAATTATTTGACAAATGCTGTCTAACGTGACAATCATGGCAACTCATATTTAAATATCGCCAAGTTTTAAATTAACATTTTAAAATAAAAATCGCACCTTTAATTTCATTATTAGTACATCTGATACGAAATTATTTTATCTTTCTATTGATGCGATTTTCCCTGATTTTCGGCCATACATTTTGCAGCCAGTTTTCCACAGTATTCATGTTCACACTCGCAGCTTCTTCTGTAATTTTTCCACTACAAATATTGTGTCTTTTTTTGAATCTTTCGACCCAACTTGTGCTGCAAGAAAATTCTTGCCCATCATTTAATTGCGTCCACAGCGCATCTGCTTTTCTGTTTAAAATAGCACCACTAATAGTAACGTGGGCCTTGCTTTGCTGTGTAAACGACTTTAAAAGGACGTTATCAACATTTTCGTGAACTGATTTAGGCAATTTTTTAATAGACGAATTTTTCCTTTCAAATGCTTCAATAATTTTTGTTTTGTCTTTCCATATAGTAGCAACCGTCGATTTGCTAATACTACGTTCACCGCATACTTCACTTTGTTTTTTACCGTGGTTGAGTTCTAGTAGAATATCGTATTTTGTTTTTAAAGTGAACGACAATCGCGATTTTTTTGAACCCTCCATTGTACAACCGTCTTCGCTGAATACTCAATTAAAACTATAAACTTCCGTCATCACTTCGCACAATCTGCATTCCTTACACTATCTGCTTACCTAAACAATTCAGTAGCTATAATAGATTTGGGACTTCACACGAGTTCTTATAAAAGGAAACTTTTTCCTACTTCACGTAAAAAATGGACCGTTATAAGCGAAAGTTCGTTATATGCGGGTTCAGTACAACAGAAAATTTTTAGCATTATTGTAATGGGGATTTTGGCGGGACTTTTAATTTAGTTCGTTACAACCGGTGGATCGTTAAAGCGGGTTCGGTATAAGCGGACTCTACTGTATTTATGTAACTCTAGGCTCTAAAATAATAGAGTACGCTCAATTTGTAATCTATATAAACGTTATTTAAACAAATTTTTTGTGAATTAATTTCCTTTGTCCAAAAATTATAACCAATTAATTTATAAAACCAACCACATGAGTGTTAAAAATTAGTTCAATTTCCGGATATTTAGGTTGGCTCCTTCCTAAAATTATTTATTTAATAATACAATTTTAGGTAGGCTGTTTTTCTTTGTTATATTACAATATGATAGTTTATAATATTATAAATAATTTACTACTCTGTTCTTATTAAAAAAAATCAATATCACCTTGGCCTTTTCAACGCTATTGTAATTGATTATATATACATGTATATATAAATAAACAAATGTTCTTCCCGATCAGCTATAACAGCTATCCACAAAACTATAAACATAAAAAAACATATTATACAATAATAAAAAGATACCTGGTTTAAAATCAGAGTCGGATGTAAAATTGGAATAACATATTTTTACATTTATAACCTACAAGTTCTCACTTGACTTTCATAACGCAAAGACGTGCCTCATCGCTGTCTCTAGTGTGAGAAAGATTAAGTGTGTGATCGCTATTGATAAATGAAATAAAACAGTGCTATCTTGGACTAACAAGACTGAAAACAGCACAAGCAAATTGTAAGTTATTTCTATCATAGCAGCTAATAATAATAACGATGAAACCCAAATGGAAGTTCAAACCATAAATAAACGTAAGCACGACTTGCTAACACCACCAATAAACGAAGTGCAAAACCGCTATATGTGGACGCCAAATATCTTAACACAAAATAAATTCTTCTTGCCCCCTAATCTTGAGACCAACTTGAATGATAATATCAACAAATCTGACGGCGAGGACAATATATCAACAACCCAGATAACAAAACCAAAAATACCACCCATATACCTAGATAATGCCATTAATCACACAGAGCTGACCGCAGATATCAATTCATTAGCAACAGGCGAATTCTCAACATTCTCAGGTCTTTGACAAGGTCTGGCTCGAAGAATTAAAACATAAAATAATTAAACTCAAGATATCCAATCACCTAAAGGCAATAATATTCTCTTTTCTTGAAAACCGAACATTTGCGGTACGCATCAATTCCACAATATCTGGAACAAAAGCCATTAAAGCAGGCGCCCCACAGGGGAGCGTGCTAGGACCACTTCTGTTCAATTTATATACTTCAGACATTCCAACCATAAATGCAACCTTGGCAATTTTTGCAGACAATATGGCAAATACCGACACAACACAGTGACCTCACCCAAGCCACACTGGAATTCCAGACAGCAATAAATCAAATATGCAAATGGTTCAATAAATGGAATATCCAAATAAATCCCCTGAATTACCAAGCCAAAATCTCCCCCCTCAGAAGAATTTGCAATCCACCCAGCATAGTCATTATCATCATCACCATCATCATCATCAATCCTGTCGCTCCTTCAGAAGCATAGGGCGTCGTATCATTCGACGATTCTTCGGCATTTCTTGGCGTTTCCGCCGATATGGTAACAGAGTTGCCAGCCCTGTACCATGTTCACTCTAGCTGTTATACTGTTCTGTTTCTTTTGCTGTTTTGTTGATTCAACACTTTCTAACCTTCACTGGTTCACAAGCACACAACACTTCACATAATGTCCTCCGTTCGGTCTTGTCCATTGCCATCTTTTTCATTTAATTCCATTGAAGTCCTTTCTCGGTAATTTCCTTTTGCGTCTTCTTTCTCCATGTGGCTTTTGGTCTTCCTCTCTTCCGTTTACTTCTTATATTGTGTTCCAATGCTTGTTTTGTTATATCAGTATTCGGTTTTCTTAACATATGCCCAATCCATTTCCATTTTTTTTTCTTTTTATTTTATTTTCTCTCCTTATTGGTTCTTGTTGTGTTCTTCCCCATAATTCTTCATTTCTAATTGTTTCCGGCCAGGATATTCCCAGGATTCGTCTAAGGCATTTGTTCATGAATGTCTGTAATCTTTTTATGTGCATTTCATTTATTGTCCACGATTCTGAGCCGTATAACAATATCGTTTTTACATTTGTGTTGAACATTCTAATTTTTGTTTTCATATGTATTTCTCTTGATTGCCAAATTTTCTTGAGTGCGTTATAGGTTCCTTGAGCTTTGTGTATTCTTGATTTTATGTCCACTTCACTTGTTCCTCCTTCGTCTATAATGCTTCCCAAGTATGTAAATCTCTCTACCTTCTCTATCTGCTCCCTGTGGAGTTGGTTGTTCTCTGTCCCTATTCTCTTCTTGCCTTTTTCTATTTTCATAATTTTGGTCTTATTCTTATTTATCTACAGTCCCACTTTTTCTGCTTCTTCCTTTAGTTTGTCTAGCTTTTTTCTCGTTTTTATTGTGCTTTCTGTCAACAGGCAGACATCATCTGCAAATTCTATGTCTTCCAGTGTTTCGCCGAACCTCCAACTAATTCCTGACTTCTTGTCTTCCGTTTTTCTCATAACCCAGTCTATTATAACCAAAAATAGTATGGGTGACAGGACCCATCCCTGTCTCATCCCGCTTTCGATCTGTATGTTTCTTGTTAGTTTATTGTTTATATCAATTCCAGCTGTGTAATTCGTATATAGAAGTTTGATCATGTTTATGAGCTTCTTTGGCATTCAAGATGCTTTTAAGATTGTCCACATTTTGTCCATGTCTATCCTATCAAATGCTTTTTCGAAATCTATGAATGTTATTTGGAGTTCCTTTTGCCATTCATTTGCTTGTTCAATGATGGTGCGCAGTATAAATATATTATCTATGCATGATCGCCTCTGTCTGAATCCTGCCTGGTTGTATCTTAGTACCTTTTCTATTCCGTCTTTAATTCGATTTAGTAGTATTATTGTTAGTATTTTGCTTGTTGTGGATAGCAGTGTTATTCCTCTCCAGTTCGAGCATTCTGTTTTGTCTCCTTTTTTTGGTAATCTTATTATTATTCCTTCGTTCCATTCTCTTGGGATTTTTTCTTCTTTCCATATGCTATTTAGTAAGTTATGTATCATTTCTTCCGTTGTTTCGTCGCCTTCTCTTATTAGCTCTGCTGGGATGTCATCTATACCTGCTGCTTTATGGTTTTTTAGCATTTTTTATTTCTTCTCTGGTGATCGTTTCATTTATTTTCATTTCTTCTCCTATTTGCTCCACTTCTTCCACTATTTCTTCTTGTATTGTTGTTTTCTTATATATTTCTTCGAAATGTTCGATCCATCTCTGCTCAGTTTCCATGTTTGTTTTAAGGGTTTTTCCATGTTTATCTTTCATTCTTGTCTCATTTATTATTTTCTTTCTTGTTATCTCTTTTGTTATGTCGTATAGCGTTTCCATGTCATTCTTTTGTGCTGCTTCTTCTGCTCTTCTCAATGTTTTTTCTCTGTATTTACTCTTATCATTTCTAGCACTTGTTTTCACCTGTTTATCTTTTTCTTTATATAGCTTTTCTTGTATTTCTTTTTCATTTTTGCTTGTCAATACTTGCTGTTTAATCTTTCTTCTATTCTCTCCCTTGTCTGTTTTGACAGCCATACGTTTTGTTTTGCTTTTTTGTATCTTAGTACCCTCTTTGCCGTGTCCTTAAGAGTTGTTTTACACTTATTCCATATTTCTTCTACCCCTTCATTTCCTTCAGTTTTCTGTTTCTCCCATTCTCTTCCTAATTTTTCTTTGTATTATTTTCTTACTTCTTCTTCTTTCAGCCACTGCACATTGTATTTTTCTCTTTTTGTCTTCTGTTCTCTACTTGCATTTAGTTTTATTCTTATTTTAGCCCTGAGTAGAGTATGATCTGTAGTCCCATCTGCCCCCCTCATTGCTCTTACATCACACAGCATGTTTTTCCATTTTCTTTCTATTGCTACGTGGTCTATTTGGTTCTGTATTTTACCTCCGGGTGAGGTCCAGGTTACCTTGTGTAGGGTTTTATGTTTGAAAAGGCTACCTCATATTATTAGGTTATTTCCTGCACAGAATTCTACGAATAATTCTCCATTTTCGCTGATAACGCCTACTCCTTCTTTTCCCATTGTGTCTTCTCTCCCCTTGTTCTCACTTCCAATTTTTGCGTTCATATCTCCCATTAATATTTTTATATCTCTTTTATGTTGTTTGTTTATATCGTCAAAGGTTTTTTGTAGTTGTTCATAAAATTCTGTCTGATATGCCCATCCACTCCCTAAGTGCATTTTATGCTTCTGCTCGTAGCATAAATGCTACTCCATTTTCGTGTCTTGCCTCCTCTTCAGTGCCTCCTGAATATATCATCTTTGTTCCATTTTCTGTTGTATACTCTCCGCATCCTTTCCATATCGCCTCATTTATCCCTAATATCCCCACTCGATATCTTTCCATTTCTTTCGCCACTCGATTTACTTTGCTTGCTTCTAACATTGTTCTAACGTTCCAAATTCCTATATATTTTGTTTTTCTAGTTTCTAGTTCACCCGTTGTTTGTGGTTTTTCTTCACTTTCTGTTTCCTTAGTCTTATTTCGTTGCTTTCCGTTATCTTAGTTTCCGTCCGGTTTTTAGTTTTTGTTAGTTTTTTGGCTTTTGTGCGTGGCGGTTTCCCGTGTTCGTAATGCTTCTTAGGGTCTTGTTTAAGGCATCTTCTTCTTTCGGCGACATGTCGCTTGTGTTATCTTTTGTCTTTATTTTAATCAAACCTTCCTTGTGTGGTACTAATAGGCTCTGCGTCCAGAGTTTATCCTTTTTTGGGATTACTCCTTTGTGGGTTGACCCTGTGGTAGAATTTTCACCCTCTTTATCTGTAGATCTTCCTCTTTTTTCGGCTTCTTTGTTTTTTTCTTACTAGCCACGTTGTCTTTCTCGTACTCTTCCTCTTCAATGTCTACTTCGGTTTGTTCCATCAATTCTATTTATAATTAGCTTGTCTTTAATAATAACTGCTCTCGCTCCTTGTAACGGTATTTTAGCCTAGGTTGTCCGCAACCCATTTCATACTGGGTTCAAGAGTGCACAAATTTGCACTTCCCTCTCTCTCTCAGCATATAGGAGCTGCGCGTGTTTGACTTTTGGAAAAACAGGGTTTCCGGTTGGACATTTTTGCGTCTGGTAGAAGCGAACGAATCGTTGCATTAGATTTTTCTCGCTAAAGTGTGTTTCACTTTGAGTTCATCTCGATTTTATGAGGAAATCTAAAGTTATAACGTGGTCTTTAGTTGATTGTTAGATGTAAGTTATTGGCCTTAGTGCCGCTTTGATCAACGTTTCGATTTTATTGTAATTTTGTCGGGTCGATCGGAGTTTACCGATTGGTAAGTTTTATTTTTATATTTATTTATGGGGACGGCGAGATTTTGCCGAAGTTTTCTGTACTTTCAATTGTTGGATCTGTTGCGTGCGAGAAGTAGTTATCTGCGTTCAATCCAGTTAGCCTGCGAGTGAAAACAGGTGTCGAACACGAGGCCGTTTCAAGGAACAAGAACGCTTCGCCACTCCGGATCAAACAGGGAAGTGCTCATTAATTTTAATTTCGATGATTTTGGAGTCGATGTAATTACTCCTTGTTTATGTGCACGAATTTCTTTATATTACGGGGTAGATAAACTGGGTTGTAGTTGCATAGGTTGTTTTTGGAACTAGTTTTATGGCTTAATATAGTGTTATCTTAACGTGTACAAGTATTAGCGTACATAATCACGGGAGTTTCACTTGATATACAGAGTAAGTCAACCTGAGCGGTAATAGTGCGTTTTATTCGGGTTTAACGGCGATTTTGACTTCTGAGGTGCGCTGTAGACCGTTGGAAGGCCTTTCACGTCTAGGGTGTATGATGCGGCTTTGAGGGCGCATGTAGGGGGTAAAGAAAAACGCAGTATTTTTACTTTAACTCAAATATTAATTGTTAGATGCTATATTTAGTGAATGCGTGCTGGTAATTGTGTACCTATACAGGAATCAAGCACACAAGTACTTTAATGTTGTTAATTTGGGTGTATGAACCATTAATTTGTGTTTTTGCTGACATTAAATATCGTTGCCGCAATTGGACTTATTATTTATTGTTTCCCTATCATTGCATTTTTTTAGTAACAAATTAGGTAAGTGATAAACATGGGGTCCAACTAACCGATCGACATCTGAGTTAATGTTAGTGTACTATTATTATAAGTCGGTGGCGCCCTTTCAGGTAATTAACGTAAAGTTAATTAGTGTATTTATCCAAGCAAAAGCAGAGAACCGCCCATCTTCGATTGAGGTTCCGGGAGGCTATCATTAACCGTATATTTGCTTACCTAGTGTGGAGAAATTTCCCTTGGAAATTATTGTCTGGCTTCACATTCTTTTTTTCTGGCTTCTGTCATATGTGGAATTAGCTTTTTCCTTGTATCCCTTGTTGTTTTGTCCATATCTTATGTTATCCATACTTCTGATCCTTTTAGTTTGTTTAATTTTTTCAAAATTTCGTTTTTTTTTTGTTTTTGTTGTTAGTCCTACTTTAATTGGTCTGTTTTCGTTTTCCTTTCGGCTGCCTATTCTGTTTATAGAGTCTATTTCATGTTCTAGTATTTTTACCTCGATCTTTCCTGCTATTGTCAAGAATATATCCTTCAGTTTTTCTGTATTTTCATTTTCCTCCTCTGGAATTCCGAAAATCATAAGATTCTTCTTCCTTACTTCATTTTCCAGCATCTCTATTCTTATTTCTTGTTGCTTTATGATATTCTCCATTTTTTTTATTTCATTCTTTTGCTGTATAATATTGGCGTTCGTGTTGTCCATTTGTATCAATTTACGCATAATGTCCGCGAGCATAGTACTAAACAATAATACCATCCACTGGAACCCCATTAACGCAGCAGTGAAATACTTGGGAGTGCTGCTGGACACTCGACTTACTTGGAAGCTCCACGTCAACCTAAAACTAAATCTAAGCTACGCGAGACTAGCACAACTGTATCCCCTCATGAATAGAAAATCGACACTAAAACCCAAGTGTGCCATTCTGATGTATAAATCGCTAACAAGATCACTAGCTAAATACAGCTAAATCCAATCTTGAAAAACTACAAAGACTCCAAAACAAAATACTTAGAATCGCAGTAGACGCTCCCTGGTTCGTTCGCAACGTGCAACTACGCTATGAACTAAGCTTACCAACAGTTCAAGACTACATTAGTGCGAGTGCTAACAATTTCTTCAAAAACATACGCGAGTGCAATGGTGCGTTACACTACAACTTAGGTCGACAAAATCTTCAACAGACTGAATGTAAACTACCACAAGACTTATATATGTCCGAAGTCGATACTGACTAACAAATTAAACATAATGTCATACCAACGTGTAGAGGGGCTATTCACCCTCATAAGCCACTTATTTATATATACATATTGTTACAACAATGCCATGAATAACATTGTAACTATTGTTGAACTGGCAAATAAATAAAAAAAAAAAACATTTATAACCTCATTAGAAATAATACCTCATTTGTGGATGAACACATTGTTTTAAAGCAAACAAACGGGTCAAGATGGCTATAATATACTGCATTATTATACCAAAAACTTAATAAAAATAGAATTCAACTGACCTGCGTGGCAAACTCTTCCTGATGTTCGTATGGAGGCGTTCCAGGCTCTGATCTGCTAGACTTTCTTATATCAAGCTCCGCGATTAATGAATCATAATCTTTACTTTTTTCAAACAGCTCTTGTTTGAGGGACTCAATTTTCAAGACCTGATCTTCGATAATTTCACGCAGTTCAGACAACTGCTTGTTTTCCTCATTATGTAATGCATTCTGCTCGTATATTTTGCTCTGCAGTTCCTCACACTCGTGTTCTTTCAAGTCTAACTGCACTTTGAACTCATTTAAAGTATCTTCTCTTTCTTGGTAGTCTTTTATTAAACTTTCGCTTTTCTGCATTTGTTCCTGGAATTGTATTCGCAGGTTTTCCATATCTGAATCTTTGGCCATTAATAATTCTTCATAATGATTTTCGGCTTCCACTTGCCTACGTTTTAAGGCATCCAATTCCTGTGCCTTCTGATGGAACACACTTTCGCTTTCTTGAGATGTTGCTGTTAAATTGTATGCATATTCTTTTTCCTTTTCGCTTAGTACTAATTTTAAATTATTGATTTCTGATTGGAGTCTACTAATTTCCATTTCTTTACCTTCTAACTGTACTTGAAGTTTCTCTTGTAATTCTGAGCTTAATGTTTCTTTTTCACTTAACGTTGCAAGTTCAGACTTAAGATTGTTAATTTCAATATCTTTAAATTGGACACTGTCGCTAAACTGTTGATAACTGTAAATCTGCTGAGTTAAAGACTCAACTTGCATTTGTTTCTCCTGCAGCTGCATACTAACATCATTAACTTGGTGCCGCAACATTTGAACATCATTATTAACTTCGGTTTCTCTGTGTATTTGATTTTGTTGTAACTGCTTTGTAATTTCAGCAATATGTGAATCTTTGTCTTGCATTTGTTTCTGCAACAAGGCACAACTTTCTTTATATTCCTCTAACTGATCTAATTTTTGCTGAGACTCGTTGATAATATTTTGTTTTTCCTTCAAGTCATGTTGTAGACTGGCGATTGTTTCCTGGCTTCCACTCAACTGTTGATGTAAATGTTCGAATTCTTGTAACTTATGAGCTAATTGCTCCATTATTTTAACTTTCTCTTCAATTTCCATTTGCAGAGATAAAACTTTGGCCTCGACTTCTGTAATTCTCACATTTTTCTCTTGTATTTGCCCATTTAATTGTTTCACAACACCTTCATACTCGGTTATCTTCTGATGCTGCTGTTCCGCCTTGGTCTGATTCTCTTGCACCACCAGAGTTAAATCATTTATGTAATGTTGCCTATCATTAATTTGCTGTTGGAGAGCCGAAATCCTGTCAACTTCGTTTCTAATTTCAGCATCAACATTTTTCCTCAGTTCATTGTTTTCATTGACCAAGGCATTGCATTTTTCTTCTAGTTCGTTGATTTCTTTCCTCAATTGTTGCTCTATGTCTATGAACTCACTCTCACGTGCTTCCAGATGCAACTTCCAGCTCTCAGCCACATCTGCTCCTCTTTGGTCTACTCTTTGGCTCCATTCATCGGCTAGTTGTTGGATTGACGCTGATAAGGTGGATCTATAAAAATTTAGACAATTATGAAAAATGTTTTTTAAAAATTCATAATTTATTGTTGAAGATCTTTAAATTTTGATAATTAAAACTTTTCCTTTTGTGCTCGTCAAGTCAAAAAACAGAAAAACCAGAGCAAAAATTTGTTTACATTATTGTTTGTGTGTAAGTAGAACTTTTCGTTTTCAACACTCTCATTCTCTCTAGCATTAAAGCTGTAGGAGACGATATAAAATCTCTAACAAATTTTAGGCTACCCAACATACACGTACATTCTAAATATGCATTTCAACTAATTTTAAGTATTCGTCATAAAGATATGACGTGCCTGAACAAACTACGAAGGTACAGATGACATTAGTATCCCCTGTCAAAACCCTTGTAAATTATCGGTCACGATGGTTCCGGTTGCTTACAGTTACGAATTCATTTTTAAAATTTGTGCCAAACGAGATGACGGTATAAAGTGAATGAATAACGTTATAACTAAATTGTAGATTTTTAAGTATAAAAATTTCGAAATAAGCGCTTAAAAATCTGAAGAAATAAGCATCAACACTTTATTCTAAGCATAAAAAAACTCGAGGAAAAAGCTGTCTTTATTTAAAATAATTAAACACGTTGTTTTCTAATACAAAATTTAGAAGTAGTACTAATTGTAATTAATTATTAATTGATTATTTATAAAAATACTAACTAAAATGTTAATGTAATGAAAAGAAGAGAATTATTTTCAAAGTAATATTAATAATGTTAATGTTCGCTATAGTAACAACTAATAATTAAATGTTTTTCTAAATTGTCAACCGTAAAACTTCTTTTGTGGCTTAATATATTTTTCAAACGAGAAAAGCTTCTTTCAACATCCACAGTAGTGATTGGCGCATATTTAAACTTCGGTAGCAAAGGAGCACTAACATTCAAACTGTCCTCCACTTCCCCTAGAAAAACATTTGATATTTTTTCTAAAACTGCGTCAACTTTATTATTTATGGTTTGTGCTACTTTTCCTTTAATATTAGATGATTCTGCGAGAAAATTTTGAACTATTTCTATTGATTCCGTTAAAAACAGACCCTTTTCTTCCAACTTTTTAGTTGATTGGCTTATGAATCCATAATTGGTTTTTAAAAATGCCAAGTTTTGTTGCACTGCATTATTTTTTAAAAGTGTTTGGCATTTTTTGATGGAATTAGAAGCTATATCTGGCAAATCAATCACAAATTCCTTGAAACCATTAAAAAAATCCGCGTCAGCTTCTAACCAGGTACCCCACCTCGTTATTATTGGTTGAGGAGGCAAAGGAGTCTAAGGAATCTAAGGCAACGTTAACTTCGGAGAAAATTTGACTTTGCTTCAAAAGTTCCACGTAATTTACATCGTTTGCACACTTACGTCCGCAATATTCTTCCCGGCATTGTTTATGGTCACCGAAAACATGATAGGGTCCGTTTTTCAAATCGTCCCGAAGTTGTTGTACACCTAATCCTCTTTTCGAATTGTTCCTTATAGCAGATCGTACTGCTGTACTTAGACGAGGAATATGTGATTTCAAAATCGTTCTTGTTTCGATATCATGCATTCTATTTGCTGAGATTTTGTGGAGCTGGGAGGTATAACACCTTGTAATATGATTAACGCATTCTAGTTTTATAACAGAACGCCCGTAGATTACCCTCTCAACTATACGTGCATAGACATTTGAATCGCAGTCTCCAATTACGTATTTATACATCAAACCATGATCTTCAACACTTTTATTAAATCCTTCCACGATTATATCTTGTTCCATTCCGGTAGACGCACCAATGTAATTTTTAAAACACAAGTGATTCTTTACACTATCTTTCCCTACTGCCTTCATATGCCGTATTATTTTCAATATTTTTTAGAATTTATGTATTTTATTTGGTAACTTGTTTCGCATAATCACACATTTCTTGGAATAGGTACCCATCTAACAGTTGTAATACCCAGGTAAAAATTATTTTCCCTTGTTTAAAGCTTAAAATTCCTATTTGATTGGGTTAAGTATACCTACGTAACTGTCTTTGGGGTACTGTTTACAGCAAATATTTCTTGGAATTACTACAATGTGACCTTGCCTATTTCTTAATGGGAAAGTTTCAAATGCTTGAATAGGAGCACGGGTTCACAAATTTTCCAGTAACTTAAAAAAATTGGTTAGTAAAGTAGTGTAGCTGAAGTTGCCTGTAGGTAATTAACGTAATTGTGAGACTCAGTTTCGGATAACACCAAGAATGCCAAAACTTAAGCCTACTGTTGAAGAATGGATAAAGGATTTTCCCGAAATAACATATGAAAACAATAAACTGTTTTGCAGAGCATGTGTAAAAACGGTGTGTATCAACTATCCTTTGATAATTAATA
>JABXWE010034718.1:0-11249 GCA_014611495.1 Limonius californicus
AACTAGCTCTTGTAAATAGAACGATCGAGAATTCAACTTTCTAAGCGAAATTTTCAGAGATTTAAATTAAATTTGTACAAGAATCTGAACTAGCTTTTGTAAGTAGAACGGCCGACAATATCAATATATATGCGATATTCTCCGAGATGGAAGTTAAAATATTGTAAGATTATTGTAACTTTTGTAAGTAGAACGGCCGGGAATTTCAATATGTAAGCAATATTCTTAGAGATTGAAGTTACATTATTATAAGAATCTGAACTAGCTCTTGTAAATAGAACGATCAAGAATTTAACTTTCTAAGCGAAATTTGCAGAGATTTAAATTACATTTGTACAAGAATCTGAACTAGCTTTTGTAAGTAGAACGGCCGACAATATCAATATATAAGCGATATTCTCCGAGATGGAAGTTAAAATATTGTAAGATTATTGTAACTTTTGTAAGTAGAACGGCCGGGAATTTCAATATGTAAGCGATATTCTTAAAGATTGAAGTTAAATTATTGTAAGAATCTGAACTAGCTCCTGTAAATAGAACGACCGAGAATTTAAATTTCTAAGCAAAATTCTCAGAGATGTAAATTAAATTTGTGTAAGAATCTGAACTAGCTTTTGTAAGTAGAACGGCCGACAATTTCAATATGTAAGCGATATTCTCCGAGATTGAAGTTAAAATATTGTAAGATTTTGCAACTTTTGTAAGTACAACGGCCGGGAATTTCAATATGTAAGCGATATTCTTAGAGATTGAAGTTAAATTATTGTAAGAATCTGAACTAGCTCTTGTAAATAGAACGATCGAGAATTTAACTTTCTAAGCGAAATTTTCAGAGATTTAAATTAAATTTTTATAAGAATCTGAACTAGCTTTTGTAAGTAGAACGGCCGAGAATTTAAATTTCTAAGCGAAATTCTCAGAGATTTAAATTAAATTTGCATAAGAATCTGAACTAGCTTTTGTAAGTAGAATGGCCGACACTTTCAATATATAAGCGATATTATCTGATATTGAAGTTAAAATATTGTAACATTATTGTAACTTTTATAAGTAGAATGGCCTGGAATTTCAATATGTAAGCGATATTATTAGAGATTGAAGTTAAATTAGTGTAAGAATCTGAACTAGCTCCTGTAAATAGAACGACCGAGAATTTAAATTTCTAAGCAAAATTCTCAGAGATTTAAATTAAATTTGTATAAGAATCTGAACTAGCTTTTGTAAGTAGAACGGCCGACAATTTCAATATGTAGGTAAGCGATATTCTCAGAGATGACGTTTAATTATAATTGTAAAATTCTGAACTAGCTTTCGTAAGTAGAACGGCCGAAAATTTAAATTTGTAGACGACATTCTCTGAGATTGAGGTTAAATTATTGTACGAATCTGAACTAGCTGTTGTAAGCAGACCGACCGGGAATTTAAATTTGTAAGCGAAATTCCCAGATATTGAGGTCAACTTATTGTAGGAATCTGAATTAGCTTTTGTAAGTAGAACGGCCGGGAATTTAAATTTGTAAACGATATTCTCACAGTTTGAGGTTAAATTATTGTAAAATTCTGTACTAGCTTTTGTAAGTAGAACGGCCGGGAATTTGAATTTGTAATCGATATTCTCAGAGATTCAAGTTAAATTATTGCAAGATTATTATAACTTTTGTAAGTAGAACGGGCGAGAATTTAAATTTATAAACGGTATTCTTAGAGATTGGGGTTATATTATTGTAAGAATCCGACTCAACTTTTGTAAGTAGAATGGCCGGGAATTTAAATTTATTAACAATATTCTCAGAGATCGAAGTTAAATTGTTGTAAAATTCTTAAGTAGCTTTTGTAACTAGAATGACCGGGAATTTGAATTTGTAAGCGGTATTCTCAGCGATTGAAGTTAACTTATTGTAAGATTATTGTAACTTTTGTAAGTACAACGGCCGGGAATTTAAATTTACAAATGATATTCTCAGAGATCTAAGTTAAATTACTGTATGATTCTGAACTAGTTTTTGTAAGTAGAATGGCTGGGAACTTAAATTTCTAAACGATATTCTCAGAGATTGAGGTTAAATTATTATAAGAATCTGAACTAGCTTTTGTAAGTAGAACAGCCGGGAATTTCAATATGTAAGCGATATTCTCAGAGATTGAGGTTAAATTATGGTAAGATTATTGTAACTTTTGTAAGTAGAACGGCCGGGAATTTCAATATGTAAGTTATATTCTCAGAGATTGTGGTTAAATTACTGTAAGGATCCGAACTAGCTCTTGTAAGTAGAACGGTCGGTATTTCAAATGTAGCAGTGCTATTCTAAAAGATTGAGGTTAAATTATTACTAAAAAGAAAGGGTGACATACCTCGTGTAAGGATCTGAATTAGCTTTTTTAAGTTGAAAAGCCGGGAATTAAAAATTGTGAATGATAGGTATTCTCGAAGACTGATGAATTGTCACTAAAAATAAAGACTAAATTCCTTGACTACGGACCTGAACTAGCTTTTCTAAGTACAACAGCTGGGAATGTAAATATGTAAAAGATATTGTCAGAAGTTGAGGTTAAATTAGCACTAAAAATAAAGATGTCTAATTATAATATTTTCCCATAAATTAACACAAAATGTCATAGCCTTAAATTCAAACCTGTTAAGCATACAATTTTACTACATTAACTATTGAGAAATTAATATTCTTGGAGTTTTGTACAAGAACAACAAATACAAATTGATAATTATGCTAATATTGGATGTTTTTTGGTTGTAACTGGAAAAATCCGTAAATCCGTAAATGTTAAACGAATTAAATTTATTTCCAACTAATGCACCTTTAATACTCAATAGCTTTTGATACTTTGTAAAATTCTATCGATAATATAAAACCTGAATCAATCATACAATCACTATGGCTGTATAATCTTTAAGCCAATTGCCTTAAAATTTGCAGATATTATGTTAGTACAAAGATAAACACAATTATCGTTTCTTTCAATTGCTTCAGTGTCTACCGAGCTTTAAAACATGCTTGCAGCTACGAGTTACATTGTTTAAGGGAAATTTGCAGAAGTATATTTTTAACAATTTGCGTCAGTAATGTTTTATTTTAAATATTTTTTAATAGACCCAATTAAGTCAATAGGAAGCATGATTACAATCAAATTATGAACTGGATTTTCAATACTTAACAGCATTCATTAATTCTGAAATTTTTCTAAGGAAGGCTACGAATTTAACGTATGTAGATAAGACATGATAATTATTATTAGCTTGGTAGCGCGGTGGTAATTGACAGCAAACGACTTCACATGCTTGCTGATTGACAGCTCTATAAACATGCGCAAATTATTAGATGTTTTCGAAAGTACTTATTAGAAGGCTGAGTATGAAACGTGAACTAAAAATTATTCGTAGAAAATGATTTTTCCTCAGGAAAGATATCTCGCGAACAAGACACCCTATATAAATAGACTTAGTCAACACTATAATGAACAACTTTATTAATAGGGAATGTAAATTCATATTTGAATATAATTTTCATATAAATGAATCGATAGATTATAATATACCTATAGCTTGAAGGGGGAATCGCTTTTGTGTTTCTCTTCTAACCAAACTTATTCTGCATGTAATAAGAGAAAAACCGAGGGTGTACATTGAAAAGGAAGTCACGCTAGCGGTATTTAAGAGAAAAAGCCAATGGCGATTTAATTATTCAGGTTTATAGTCTAACGCAGCATTGAAATCACTAGCCGCATATTTAAATAAACATTAAATTAACCATGATGTTTTAATTTTTTGAAATTTATTTCGTTGTTTTGAGATGTAGAATATGCTAATGCATAGAACGGGCAATGAATCAACTTACATATTCCAGTGGCGGCTCGTGAATCGCTGGAATAGTTTATAAACTAAATTAATTTGCTTACTTGATGTTATTAATTAGACTAAGACTGTGGATGTTACGGATTTAATTTCAAATCAATAAGATTAATATTGTTCGTATAAAAAGTAGTACAAAAAGATTACTTAATTGATTCTGGCTATCTGGGTATAAAATGTAGCAACGCAGTGAAAGTTAATTGTAAAAGCACGTGCAAAATACAGGGATATGCTTTCTGAAATCTGTTATTCTTTTAAAATGTCAGCGTTTTGTAATTGGGATAGTATAGTTATATAAAAGAAACCACAAAAGTAATTATTTAAGAATAAAACAAATTTACGTGCTTTTTGAAGTGTTGGCAATCTTTTAAAAGGTGCGTTTTATTAAAGAGTAAATAAATATATTATCTTATTCTACTTGAGGTGTTGCGCTTAGTAATCATCGAAGTTAATCAATGCAAATTGACAAATATTTTTTTGGGGGTCCCTCAAGGATATATTGCAGGGCCAGTATTATTGAAACTAGGTATATATTGTTCTAAAAATATGTATGTAAATTAGTTATGGACGGAATATGTTATGTATTTTTTTTGTGTATTCACACATTAAAATTTAAAAACGTTTGTAAATATTTAAATAACATACACTGGGAGACTGTTCCTCTTCTTGGAATTTCTTGAAAGGAGAGCGAACGCTGAAACTTGTGTAGATCGGAGTAAAACCATACGGAGTACATAAAGAACAAGAATCTGGGAAAAACAAGACCAAAGCATTTTAGTCATGAGTTTAGTGGCTCAGGTGTGCAAGAGAGAAGTGGAGGAATCCGTGCGATGGAGCGGGCAACACTTCGCGGGCAGCGAGCCGTGTCTTGACCGAGAGAATTCGAGACGGACCCGCGGTTATTTAACATTCGCCAAAACAATGCCTCCACTTTCACATAATATTCCAGGACGGGAAAACAAAGGACCCAGAGTGGACCAGCGTTTTGGGTGTTGGAGTGCGAGCAACAAGGAACTGAACAATGTTAGCAACCGACCAAAGTATATAAAATCGATTTCTGGTGTGCCTTTGAATGCTTTACAAGTTTTGATTGTGCCCTTGGCCTCCGCCATTGCGCAAACACGGTTATTGTAGACATAACAAGGAATGTCAAATTATTTTGAACGACACGCTTGCTTTAAATATTTAATTAGCCCATAATCTTTGGTATTTGCACTATATGGGCGCTTTTACCGCGGTAATAAGGTAATAAGCGACCCTTTTTACGTTTGGTAATTTTTTATGTTTACCTTGGCATGTCCATTCTAAATAAATTATTACACGGCTTGTGTGGGTGAACTTTCTTATATGTATGTAAAGGAAAACACTTATAGTTGAAAAGATCAATAAAAGATACAACTTTTAGTAGAGAACTTGGGAAGAAATATCCAATAATAATTTTGTTTTGCTCAAACTTTCAACATTCTCTCGTTTATAGTATCGCACTAAATATTTAAACGTTACTAATTCACATCGATCTGGAGCTTTTCAAAAAACACTTTTATAATAACTATAAATTATTTTTCTCTGGAAACTCCCAGCATTTATTTTTCATTTGTTTCTAAATATTTATATGCAACCCTATTGTTTAAACAGCTGTAGCTTAATGGGTTGTATTTTGTCATCCTGTTTTTGCTGCTTTTTTATTAATGTTTCCAGTTCTAGTGTTGAGCACTTCGTGAAACAATTTCTCTGCTGACCTTCTTGATTAACAAAAAAGTTGATTTCTGTTTGCAAGATTTATGAACTTTCATAAAACCTAAATTTCTCTATATATTGCCTTAGATTGGAAATAGAAATAGTTTTTATACAGATAACAGAACTTTATGAAATTAATTAAATAATGAAGGCTTGAATAATTTGTCTTAAGATTGGGCTAAGAACAGTTGCGTAACTCGGACTTAGGATAACATTTAAAAAAATGGTATTACCTGTAAGTGTAACTAAAATTTTCTTCATAAATACTTGAAATAATTGTAATAATTTATTAAGATTCATAACTCCACGATGTTGTATATATTTTTTTAAACTGTCCAATTCGATTAAAAGTAGTCTTTAGGGTCAAAATTAAAGAGGAAAAATGTTATACAGTTAAGGATTATCTAAAGCGCATTGGTAAAATCTTTTGGGGCTCGGCATGAAGTACACAAATATCGCCACATATTGAGAATTGCAACCCAAAAAATTTCAGGTAGCCGATTCGTTGACTTGTAATCTGTAACACATGATTTTAGCTAAAGTTTTAACATGGAGGCGCATATTTTCTAAATTATATAAGTAGAACTACTAAAATTACTGTAATTTTTGCATGTGTAAAGAAAGTTGAGCCATATTTATTTGAGATACATTTTGACTGATTATGATTTGAAATAAATATATGCAGTTACGCCACTGTCTAAGAATGATTTAAGTTTCTTTCTTGCGTGCGATAGTAAAATTTAAATTGGAAATATAAGCAAATACGGTCAACTCACTTAAGACAAGCTTAGGTACAAGGAAATCTCGAATATAATAATCGTTTAAGACATTAACAATTTGCATTGTTTACTGTATTGTATTTTCCGCTTAAAATGATTGTTCTTACTAAAAACATAAATTCCCTTAATACAAGATACGGTACAAAATATCCGTAATACAGTTATCAAGCCCTTACGACATCAACATTTGGTTTTGCATTGTTTACTGTATTGTATTTCTCGCTTAAACCGATTGTTCCTTCGTGAAAGAACATTCACTTAGTTGGAGTTCGGGGACAACAAAATCACTAATATAACATATTACAGTATAAACTTTTGGGTTTGCATTGTTTACAGTATATTTTCCGCTTAAAACAATCTCTGTAACCTGAAACAACATTCACGTAAGACGTTTTCGGGTACAACGAAATCACAAATAAAAAGTATTTGAGTTGTATTGTTTGCTGGATTGTATTCCCTGCTTATAACGTCGCTCTTCCCTGAAAGACCATTCACTTCAAACCAGCTCGAGTACAAATAAATCACTAATACAACAAGTATTTTTGACGTAAACGTTTGCATTTGTATTGTTCACTGATTTCATTTCCGAGTAGAATTGATCTTCCGTGATACAACATTCGCTTAAGACCAGCCCAGGCACAACGAAACCACGAATATAAAGAGTATGTATTTCTACTGTTTACTGTATTGTGCGAAACGAACGAACGAAATCACAAATATAACGAGTGTTTACATCATAAAGATATGGATTTGCATTGTTTACACTGTTGTACTTCCCGATTAAACAGATTACTAATCCCTGAAACAACATTCACGTAAGACGAGCTCGGGTAGAACGAAATCACCAATATAGCGAGGGTTTACAACATAAACATATGGATTTCTACTGTTTACTGTATTGTGCATCCCGATTAAATCGATTATTGTTCCCTGAAACAACATTCGCGTAAGACGAGCCCGGGTAGAACGAAATCACAAATATAACGAATGTTTACATCATAAAGATATTGATTTGCATTGTTTACTGTGTTGTACTTTCCGATTAAACAGATTACTGATCCCTGAAACAACATTCACGTAAGACGAGCTCGGGTAGAACGAAATCAGTAATATAATGAGTGTTTACAACATAAACGTATGGATTTGCATTATTTACTGTATTGTACTTCCCGATTAAACCGATTACTGATCCCTGAAACAATATTAACATCAAACAAGTTCGAGGACAGCGAACTCACTAATATAACAAGCTTTTCTTAAATAAACGTTTGAATTTGCATTTTTACTGTATTGCATTTCTGGATTAATACGATTGATCTTCCGTGAAACAACATTCACTTAAGGCCAGCTAAGACACAACATCAACAGGAATATAACGAGTAATTATAACGTAAACGTATATATTTGCATTGTTTACTTTTTTGTTGTTCCCGCTTAAACCATGTGTTCCCTAAAACAACACTCACTTAGAACGAGCTCGGGTGCAACGAAATCACGAATATAACGAGTGTTTACGACATAAACGTATGGATTTGCATTATTTACTATATTATACTTCCCACTGGAAGTGATCACTCTTCGTTGAAACAATATTGACTTAAGACCAGCTCAGGTAGACCTGAAACACGAATATAACGAACGGTTACGGTATAAACTTATGGATTTGCATTGTTTACTGTATTGTATTCCCCGGTTAGAACGATCGCTCGTCACTGACACAACACAGCCATATTAACTTGTGTTGACTAAAGCGTAAAAAGAAGTATTATACTTTAAATAAAGGAATGTTTCTGGGTTGGATGTTTTAAAATACACCGGAATTTCAATGCTTAATACTAAGCTTCAGAACGTTCTCTCCAAAGAATCCTTAAATCTATGACTGTACTTGGAAATTGGAATTATTGACGCGATTGTTTTGAATCAAATGCTAGTAGGGTCGGAAAATTTAGTGGTATGAAGTGGTATTGAACGTACTGTCAATGGTTTAAATCAGAAAAATATCTAATAAAAATAAAAAGGGTCAAAATACATTCGTTTATTGCATATTTGTGCATCCTTTGTATTTGCTGTTCCTTGTAATAGGTAATGCTTATTTAAATATTTTCAGCATTATATAGAGATTGAAAATGTATTTGTGAAAATAATTAACGTGGTAAGTTAAGTTTAAGTTTAGCACTTGAAATAATTTCCCGGATATTATATTTAACGACTATAACGAGCAAATATGTGTAGGTCTCGTTAAAACGGAGCTGGATTATATATAACTTAAAAATATCTATTAAACAGAATTGCTACTCTTAGTAGATACAAGCGTGAATAAAAAAAAAACTGTTCCAGAATATAAAAAATAAATACCTAAAAAAGGTTTTACAATACATGTCGATTTCTCTTGAGAGAACAATTACTGGTTCTCGATGTTAGATGTTGGAGTGCTATTTCTGTGTTGACTTCCTAGAATTACCACGCGGCAGTAAAATAAAAATTAATTAAATTAACTTTAGTCGAACTGCCTTGTGAATGCGAAGCAATTTCCACTAAAAGCACTTAAGCACTTAACACACGAAATACATTATTTAGTTAGGTTAGGCAGTCATTTATTGATTGATTGGTAACCAATTAGTTATAACAAAAACAAGTTACCTACCAATTATATAGCGGGCATAACTGCAGTACCTGCTAGCAATAAGAGCAGCCCTTTCAGAGCCCCGTTCGTTGTCGGTTTATTTTTTAAAGAAGAAAAAACAATCCATTCTATCCGGAGGAAAAAGAAAATGAAGTCCCAGAAAACTCATATAGTCGAGAATACCTGTTATATATCCCTCTGCCTTATGATGTAATATGTGCACGCTAGGGTCGGCGCTAACTTCATTTCAAACCCATATGCGAACCCATGCATAACTTATGCTCTATCTACAATGTTGTACGGATATATCTCGGTCTGCACGGCCCTTCACAATACTCAACCCCAGGGCCGTCTTGCACGTACACAAACAGTTTGGTCTGTTGGAAAACTGCGACTATTACGCCACTCCAAACTTTAATTTTCTTCTCTCGCAATAAGGAAGATACAATATTATATTCCAGCTAGCGAATTTAACTTCCTTTCAAGGATAAATGTATGATCCGGCGGAGGAGTGTGAGTGCGAGCCCGATAAATATTTAGGGAAGAGGACTTTAAGGGCACCCAGTTGTTATTTTAGGTCTTGTTCCTACCCTACTAGTGCCCTCTTCTCCCTTCGCCTTGACCGCAGCTTGAGCGCTTTACTACCCCATTCAAGTTACTGACCATTCATGATAGCTCTCTTCTGTCTATTGTTAGGTTACAACTGTCTACGTACGTGCTTCACCTACATTTTCGGCGGTGAGTAAGATCAAACTGTTGAAGCTTTTCTGGCAATTTCAATTGGAGAGGTGTAGAATTCTATAGCGAAACGCCTCGGCAACCAACCTTTCGTAACTATTGGTGTAGTACATTTTTAATTAGAATTACACAGAAACGAAATCTATCATTTCAAATTGTTAGCATTTTTAGCAACAATGCTATAGCAATAATATTTAGTTTAATAATACGTTTTTCCATATACATAATAACCAGAAAAAATTATTAAAGTATTCGTGTTTACTTATTATAGTATTTTTCCAACAGCATTCCCTGTGATATTTAGGCAACCAGCTTTACAGTATTCTTGGTTTATTTGAGAGTTGCAGTGTCGCAAGCTAGTGATTTATTTTTTCGGTCTATATAGAACAGTTTTCGAAAATAATCAGAATCTAATCGTTGTTTTCATACTAAGATAGTTCCATTCTAACTCTACTTAACGTGTCAATGTCGATTTGTATGACAATCAAAGGGTGATACATTGCTATAAAAATGGCCATTCAAGCTGAATCAAGCGAAAATCAACGGATATGGCGTGTTTTTAGAGTAATGTTAAGATCACCCTCCTATTTTCATTTTGTAAATATATCAGAAAAACTAAAACTTTCGATTCATGCATTTCACATATAATTAAAAAATTGTAAATGTGAGAAAAAACAGTGTTTCTTGTTTTACGTGGTGGAAATGCCAACAGTTTGAAATTATTTATAGAATTGTTTTGACTGTGTTTACGTTTATAGTCTACTACAAAAACTGATAGTACTGTAATGTTGGTTGCATACCTTAGAAAAAGAATTCTATTTGACGGGTACTGTATCAAGTAATTATTATTCAAAGTTGTTTTGAATAGTTAAAGATAAAATTGGCGAAGCGAATAGTATTAAATACAGTTGCATAAGTTATACCGGCATTCATGCTTATAAACTACTATACTTTCTAAAATTCATAAAATAAACTCGATTATAATATTTAAAGTAAGTTTTATATCTTTATATATTAATAATAATAAAAGGCAATTTATTATTAATATATAAAGTATGAATTTCAACGAAGTAAGGCAGCAAACAATTAACAAATTTATATCTTTACGCTTAATGTGTGATTTAGAAAATTCAATTTCAGATATATTAAATGCTTAATCAGGTTTAACAGTGCCTCGTTGATGTTTAATAGTATGGCAAAGACCTAAAGTTCTAATGTTAGTTCTCCTTCAAGTTGATTTTGTATGGTATTAGTTTAGATTCAGAAATGATGAAATATTTTTCAGATTGTTGAACTAACTGATAAAACAAACTGAATGTTTACAGTTTACTTATAAAATAACAAATGATACGGAAGCAAAAATTGTTGCAAATACTTTTTAATATCTTACAGCGGGAATCCTGCTTGGAAAATACTATACCTACTATTCAAAATTTCCAAAAAAATTAGATTTAAAATACTCTACATTTCACATAAATTGATGATATATTAAAATAAATATCTAAAC
>JABXWE010034719.1:0-15228 GCA_014611495.1 Limonius californicus
TGCACCAAATCGAACAATTATTCCCAAGTAAATGTAGCATATAAGGACATCCAAAATAAACAATAATGATTACTAAAGTTTATTTGAATTGCATTTCATTTTAAAAACGATTTCAACTCTATTTCTCTACAATTTCATAACCATTTTTTAAGCAGTTATTTGCAAGTTTACGACATTGACTAATATTGTGTCTACATAAGAAAACGCCTAAACTACAGTGCCTAGGCGACAGCGATATGACCATAACCTTCAGTTATGAGTGCCCAAATGACAGCGGCCAAATAACAGCTCCCACGTGGCAGTTTCCAGGTGGTACTATAAAAATATTAAAAAGCTCCGATTATAGCGCCCAATTGGTACTCGCAGATGGCAGCGCCTAGATGATAAAACCCAAGTGGAACGATTCGGATCTCAAAGGTCAATTGATATGTTGTCATGTGACAGTTACCAGATGATAGCGAACAAATAACCACTTTCAGGTAGAAACTCCCAAATGGCAGCTTCTAGATGATTCACCTAAATGAAACTAGTCTGCTCAAAGCGCCCAGTTGGCAATTCATGGCCAAATACTAGCTCTCATCTGCCAACTATAACATAACATCTCCCATGTGGCAGGGTTAAAATTGCCACTCTCGTTAGTAATACAATAATCGCACAGCACGATCGTAGTGCTCAGATAATAGCGCCGAATTGGAAATCAGCAACCACCAGATATCAGCGCTAAGCTGACAAGGCAACAACGGATAGGTGATAACGCTCAGATGACCGCAGAAGAATATCAGCTTCTAGATGGCCGTTTACAGCATACTGGTGACACCGCTTTAATAGCTATGCCCAGATGATAGCTATGAGGCAACAGATCCTATACACGAGTGCTTGTCCATCAACGCTTAAAAAATAGATTGCTGCAATTCGATTATAAAATTGAGTTTTGAAGAAGCTTAAAATTAAACTTTAAATGCCACACATGAAATGAATTCCATCATAAGTTTGCTATTATATATAGAAAGATACATGCACATATATACATATACACACAACCAAACTTATGTGGAATCACCTAGTATTTCTTTCTAATAATAAGACATTTATTAAAATTTGTTACGCAGATAAGAGATAGAGGTTTTTATTGGAAATAAGATAACTAATTGATAAAAGTTGATCACGTGCACATTGAAAAATTTTGTTATTTGTGTCCAGTTGTAAAATCGAAGTGTCAGAGTAATTTTAACTTGGTGTTCAAAAAAAGTAATATGCCCTACGTATGATTGTCAGATGTTCAGAGGGGAAGAATTGTTGCTTTTGTTGAGCAGGGAATGTCACAAAGGCAAATCGCAGCAACGGTGGGCCTCTCGCAGGGCTTGTTTCAAAAACCTATGCAAGATTTTTAGAATTGGAAACGCTCAAGAACAGGCCTAGACAAAGTCGTCGCAGAGTAGCTAATTAGTGATCGTCAAGACCGGTTTTTATTTCAAATAGCTGGAAAAAATTCAACCTCTTCTCATCATTGCGGCAAACTTTAAAGGTCGCCGGTATGTCGATTTGGTGCTGGAACCCATAGTTAGGCTGTGAAGAGGTGCAATGAGAAATATTTTCATTTTCATGCATGATAATGCTCCTCCACATACCAACAGAGTTGCCACATACTTTTTGAAAGCAGAATATGTTACTGTTCTGAGATGGCCTGCCCGCTCACCCCATGCCTAATCCGATAGAATACAGCATGTGTGCGACTTCATTAAAAGAAGGATTAGAGCTCGAAGGGATAATCCAGGAAATGTGGATCAGCTCATTCAAGCCGCTCTAGAGGAATGGGCAAACGTACTTCTAGAACAAGTTGACATTTTGATTAGAAACATTCCCCGTCGGTTGAAGATTGTATTAGGGCTAGATGTGGCAACACAGACTATTAAAGTGAAAAACAAGTTTTTATTTTTCTTTAATCAACCATTCTTTAATTTTTATATTTTTAGTGCGTTTTTGTTATTTTCAAGCATTTGTATTTGTTTTTATTGCTAATAATTAAACTGGCTTAGTATAAAATGCCTTTCATTTTCCATTATCAAAATTGCATCAATCGGAAATACTGGGTGATTTCATATAAGTTCGGGGGGTATATAATATATATTAAACAAAACAAATACTAATAACTAATAAATTTACCCTTCGAAAAATGCAGACACACACATGCTTATATTCCTCTAACCTTGTTGAAGCAAACCAAGAGTACAAACATGAGAGAATGTTACAACTTCCCTCACAAAGTTTATGAAAAGCTCAATAACGGAAACAGCAGAAAAATACCAACAATAATAATTTCAAATCATCCAGTACGAAAGCAGAGAAGAAAGCTTTAAATTTATGAGATTTATATAAATTTTCCTTGAAATTCTTGGCTAGTCAGGCGTAAACTTTTAAAGATATTTACTTCTTAAAGTAGAGATTAATTCTTAAAGCTTTCACTAAATTATTCCGAATAATTTAGTTCTAAATCTAACCGTTAGCTAAATAGTTTGCGGTCAACACATAGAAAACACAAGTTTGTTCTTCTTCATAAACCGTAATTAATAAAACATCAAAGTTGTAGTTTTAAGCAACCTACTCCATAATATTTTATTTTTCTAAATAAACTACTCTGTTTCATTTCCTTCATCAAACGTGTTGAACTATTTTTAGCTTAAAGATGAGTTTTTGGGATAGCGCATTGTATTCCAGAGCATTATTTGAACAAACCTCAATTTGTTTTAGGTCACGATGGATTCCTTTACAAGTTACTAGTAGTATTGAAATTTTTGTTTAGATGTTAAATTTGTTGTAATGAGTTGCGTATTTGCTGTATACTGAACCTACTTAATTTAACTTTTTAACCGCCCTTAGCATATGAAAAATCCTTGAACTTTTTTCTATTATCACAATATACGCGTTCTTTCATGCTGGCATTTTATTTTTCCTCTGCGTAAATAAATATGGCTTTGCTTGAAAATTTTATATCCTTTTAGGGTCATATCTCTTCTCGAGTAATATTTCTCCTGTCGATAAGCATAATATCTTTTTTATCGACAAATGCGAATCTGCCACTCCTTTGGCAAGGATTGACTTTAATCGTTAACAAAATCAACCAAAATGGTTTTCCTCGCAACTATAACTACAAATTACATTACCAACCAAAATTTGTCACATTTCGGTATGTTTTATTTCGCCTAACCAACTACTTTGTTCTAAGAGAACAATTTTTTTACGTCGTTTTACGTCCAGTCCAGATCTGAAGAAAGCGTTTTAGGATAATTCATATTTTTGAAGGTTACGCTTTTGTTTGTCTGTAGTAACTGTCCTTATAATTTTCATTGCGATGGAAAATTTCGCTAAAAGCTTTGTTTATACACAAAAAACGATTAACTGTGTTTTGTTTGTACATCATACTTCAGTATGAAGTTACATACATTTCTAAGTGCACTTTTGCCCGTGGGGCACATGTCATTGGATATTATTTGTGCTCTACAGTTAAACTAAATTTTGAAAATACCTTTACCACTAAATAAATAAATAAATACTTTCACTTTAACACCTTGTGGCACTGAGGTAGTGCTGTTAGTCTGCGGCACTGAATTGCCCAACACAGAAATACGAAATGAGGCCACTACTTTTCGTAAGAGATGAAGCACGCAAAAAAGCTATACTTTATATATATATATATATATATATATATACATTGCTGTGTGATACCCCTCTTCTTTGGGCTGTAAAATAAATTATTGTGAAAGTTGAATAAATTAAATACCATGACTGGTTAAACTTTCGGCGGGTTGGGCGCCATAAACAATATCAAAATCTTAATCAAGATATCCTCCTCTAGATGAATATCAATAATAAACAAAATCATTAATTGTTTAACCAACAGAAACCAAATATATTTTACCAACCTTTATTGTAGATCTCAGGGCCGCTGTTACTGATCGTACTGTATAAACTCTCGCAGCTGATAACAAACAAGTGCAAATACAAAGAAATCAGGGAAAATCAACATGGTCATCAAGTTAAAATTTTAGTTAAGTATCAAAATTAATTTCAAGTTATCCCTGCTTTCCCTTTTAACACATAATACAATTCGAGTTTATCATTCATAATCAAAATAATAAAACAACAATTATAATTTTATTACTCTTTTCAAATTATAATTTTACCTTTTATTGGAAATTTTTACCTCATTGTTATGCAGCTTTGGTAGAATGCACATGCATTCGGATAATTCAAATGGAGGCAGGATTGGGGGGAAGAGCTTGTTTGTTGTGGTTAAAAATGAATGTGCTTAATTGTTGTTAGTGGCATCCAAATTACAGAAAACAGTAAGTAGATGAATCTTGATAGCACTTTCCCATATTAATACACCAGCTATTATTCGTTAAATTTCGTATGGAAATTTTAACAGTCTCACCTCAAACACTTCTCGGTTAATCTTCTTATTTGAAGTTTCTTTTTTATAATTAATTGTTTTAATTCTTGCACTTTAATATTACGACAATCTTCCTTTTATTTCTTGATATAATTTTTTATTATTTCTTGTAGGTTCTTACGTTTCACAATTGACATTTAAATTTGTGTCAAGTTAAAAAAAAACAAACCACACTCAACCCAAGCTTCTTTGGTGGAACTAAGAACGATCAACACCCGCGAAAATTGAGACTTTTCGTAGATGTAAACAATTTCACGTACGTAAACAGAATAAAACACTTTCTAACACGTAGAAAAACGTTGAAACATTTATTTTAAACTTATTTGAACAAACTTTTAACACAAATTACAATATTTACGGAGTTGCAAAATGAACGTTCTCTCTACTCGAAGGATTTCTTACAACTGCACTGTTTTACAAACAAAATTTGTCATATTATTTCTGGTTAGCTGGCAACAAGTCAACAACTAGCAAATTTTTTTCTGAACTCCGATGGTTTTGCCCAATTAAAATGCCGACATACATTGACCAAATTACTTATAAAATTCTATAAAATACAATAGCTATCCTATCACTAAATTTACACAAAAAAGGAAAAAACCAAAATGTTCCGTACAAAATTTCCAAAATATTGATATCTTACACAGCATATTTCTAATAAAGCATAAGAAAGTTGACAATTAAATTCACATTAAATTATAAATAAATTATTAAAAACAACGTCAATGTTAATTAAAATTAACACAAAGCTTCCTTACACACATGAGAACATTATTACAAACATATATTTCTCTAAAGAAATGTACTAAATTCACAAATTTACATTATTGTATCAAGCTGTCGAAATCATTATTTTTGTACTTATATTTGTTAAATTACAGCTCAAGAATGTAAAGATAAGGTTGAAAAGTATCCTCTACGCTTTTCTGAAGATGAATATAAACAAAACAATCCGTTTTGCTACCACGAAATCAAGTTCTACGGCTTTAACGAACCAAATTTCCAAAATCGGAAACGTTCATTTACCTCGTATTCGATTAATATGTGATTAAACAATTAATTTTTTTTAGGGTAGCTTAATATAGCTTTATTAGATTTAGCAACAGGTTAAGATATCTCAATTAGAGCATGTTGTAACACAGCAGTATATATTATATTATATTATATATCCGTTATTATAAAAATTGGAAGGAGATAAACCTGTACAACCGATAACGTAGAATACTATAAAACTAAATAAATAGCATAACAACTTGTGTGCAAATACTCAATATACGGGAGCTAATCATTAACTAATATTCCTAATCTTTACAATATACGGTGTTCCGGAATTGCACGCCACTATTTTAGGGATGTGTTCTCCAACACGAAATAAACAAAAAAGTCCATACAAACATATGTCTCAAATTAATTTATTACCGAGATATTGAAAGTTAAAGATAAATAGTTAAAAGTCCGAAGTTAATCAAGTAGTCGTCACTTGCATATCGTTTATTTTGTTAACAGTTGATTAAACATCTGTCATTAAATGTGTTGTTTAATATTATGTATCCTGTTTTACAAGTTGATGCTCGTTTTCGTGTGAGTTAATAGTACTTTGAAAACTCTTTAATTTGTTATTGTCATGGGAGACACCTCAAATTTGTTCAGTTTTGCAGAACAAACAGACATGCTTTTAATTTATAACGACGTACGTAAAAATGGCGCTGCTGCTGTTCGAAGATATCATGAAACATTTCCCAGTTGAAGGATACCAAATCGTAAAACGTTTGAAGCCATTGGAAGACGTCTTAGGGTCTCTGGCGCGCTAAAGCCTGAACGAATAAACGCTGGTCGGCAAAGATTTGGACGAACTGCAAACGTTGAAGAAGAGATACTCAATGCTGTTCAGTTATCCCCTCGTACTGGCACCACAAGATTGTCACTTCGTTTCATGTACAAGCGTATGGCGAACATTGCGTGAGCAACAATTAAATCCATTTCACGTTACGCTTGTGCAAGATCTGTTATCAGCAGATTATAACAAGCGCAGAAATTTCTGCCAATGGTTAATTCGACAATGTACACGAGATCCTAACTTCCTGAGCTGCCTGCTGGTTACCGATAAGTGGAAGGAATGGTATTACTAATTTTCGAAACACCCATACTTGGAACGAAGAAAACCCTCATACGACTGCAAGTATGCATTACCAACATACCTTTTCATTAAATGTCTGGTGTGGTCTTCTTGGTGGCAATCTCATCGGCCCCTTCGTTTTACCAACAAGGCTTTCCGGAATATCTTACTTGCAGTTTTTGCAAAATTATTAGTATGACCTTCTAGAAGACATTCCGATTGCCAATAGGCAGGGGATGTGGTTTATGCATGACGGTGCCCCTGCTCACTTTTCTCATATTGTCACTGATTATTTAAACATAACATATGGTAATCGACGGGTTGGTCGAAACGGACTTGATAAATGGCCACCACGATCTCCTTATTTAAATCCATTAGATTATTTTGTGTGGGGCTAGATGAAGTCTATGGTTTATTCTATTGGCACACGAGCAGAGCTAAGGAATCGCATCGTGGAAGCAGCAGCAACTATCAAGGGTCGTCGTGATGTTATAAGCCGTGCCAGAGAAGCTTGGATTCGTCGTACTGAATGCTGCATTCAACAAAATGGAGACCACTTTGAACAGTTACTCTGAATGTTTTATTTTTACACTTTCAATATTTCGTTAATAAATTAAATTCAGCCATACGTTTATATGAATTTTTTTGTTTATTTCGTTTATTTAAACGGTGCTTTGTTAAGCCCTTCTAAGTACATAACTAGAGCATTAAAAATTACATTATTTAAGTACAGACAAGGAACATACCCAATCATAAAATGCAAATAGCGATTGATATATTTCCAATATATTCCGTAGATATCGTTTGGTTAATTTGCTATATTTAAAATGAATACGTATTGTGACATTAACTTTATACAAAAATCAGGGAATTTAGATAAATCTGCATTCTCTCTCTGCAATTCTCCTATCCATTCCTCGTTATATGTATCCTCCGCTATTAATTGAGAAGTATAGAGAAGTCCCATCCTACATAAACTCTATCAGCGGCCACGTCCTACAATAGTGGAGGTAAAGTGTAGTAAAAAGTAAAGAAATCAAGATACTTTTCACCAGTCAAACGATTTGGTAAAAGACGGTCTTGCAGAATACCCAGCCAAACATATACCAGTATCGATGCTGATATTTTCACTGGACAATTGCGTGAAAATTTCCGTCTGCCAAAAAATGATTATGATGTAGATTAATAAAACCATTATTTGTAAAAGTAGCTTTATCCGTAAATAAAATATTGGCAGCAGGGTTTGAATTTTCTGCAACTTTTCTCAATATAAATCTAACAACGCCATTCCTAAAGCATAATCAGAACCTAGTAAGAGATTGAACCGCTGGATAGGATACGGGATACAATTGCAGCCAGTAAACAAGTAATAGTAACTAAAATTTTTTTCTACATGTCAAATGGAACCCTACTATTGCAGTTTATTGATTAAAATACAAAATCGCCTCCGTGCCTAAGACAATTGATTTGCGGACAATTAATAATCTGATTTTTCTGGTTTGATGACTACTGTACGTGGATAAGTTACCCGACTACTTTTTAGCACCATGTATATATCATTGTTCGATCTTACATTGTGTTTTAGATTCCTTATTTGTCATCCTATACATTAAGTAGTGAAACTGGTAGCGAAGCGTTCGATGTGGCAGCATTGGGGTCGCGGGAGTGGAAGGGGTCGCAGGTGAACGTGTGATACGCCTTTAGTGCGAGCTTGAATTCGCTAGAGTCATTTGGTTGTCCATAGCGATTTTCTTCGTGAAACAGTTATTTCTAGCGCGTTCTGAAAATGAGTGTCATCGATTTCGAGCAACGGTCTGCTATCAGGTTTTGCTTCAGACTTGGGCATAATGCAACGGAAACTTTGGCAAAACTTGGGCAGGCTTACGGAGACAGTGTTTTGTCAAGGGCCCAAGTTTTTCGGTGGTTTAAGGCATTTTCAGAACGAAGAAAGCTGACTGAAGGTGAGCCTCGCAGCGGAAGGCCTTTCATTTTCACCGATGTAAAAGTCGACAGAGTCCAGGATCTTGTACGTTGAGATCGTCGGTTGACAGTCAGAATGATCGGGGAAGAGTTGAATTTGACTCACACCGCCGTTCATCACATCTTGACCAATGAATTGGGGATGAGAATTTCTGCGCAAAAATGGTTCAGAAAAACCTTTCGCAGGACCAAAAGGACATCAGGAGGGAAAGATGCCTTGATTTTATGGAATTGATGGAAAATGATCCCCATTGTCCGGAACGTGTCATTACTGGTGACGAGTCTTGGGTGTTTGAGTATGAGCCGGAAACTAAGCGCCAGAGCATGCAATGGCATATTTCAACCTCTCCCAGGTCAAAAAAAGCAAGAATGAGCAAGTCGAAGATCAAATGCATGCTGATTTGCGTTTTTAATAGCCAGGGAATCGTTCACAATGTGTTTGTGCCTCAAGGCCAAATGGTTAATCAACACCACAGAGAGGTTCTTGAACGACTTCGAAAAAGGGTCATGCATGTGAGACCAAACATCAAAAACAACTGGATGTTGCACCACGACAATGCGCCTTGTCACACAGCAATTTCAATAAACGATTTTTGGCCAAAGAGAACATTCCTGTGGCTCCTCAGCCTCCTTATTCGCCCGACTTGAGTCCTTGTGGCTTTTTCCTATTCCCGAGACTGAAAAATCACCTCGAGGACGTCATTTTGGGACACAGGAAAACATTCAAACGGCTGTAACCGGTCAGGTGAAGGCTATTCCAGAATCCGAGTTCCAGCACAGCTATGAAGAGTGGAATTACCGTCTCCAGCGCTGTGTGGTTCCCAAGGCAGTTGCTTTGAAGCAGTCAATATTGAATTGTAAATTTATTCGAACAAAAAAATTGAAAAAAATCAGTGCAATTACTTAATTTGCACACCTCGTGTATAAGTATGTAATAAATACTTAATATTTAATCATGTACATGCATATTTTTGCTATAATACAAGTTTAATCTTCAACAATGTCTGCAAACATTGATTTAAGCAATTGTTAATCTTCTCCCTGTAAGGCTCCATCAAGCAAGTTACAATATCTCTTTTAGAATAAATAATTATAGGAGATGTTTGTATTCATAATAGTAGATTTAATTATTTCAATTGTGATGATCTAATAACAAGAATGGACAGGGCGAGAAATGATAAGATAAAGAGAACAATGAGAGTAGAAAGAGACATACTGGATTATGCCGAAGAAAAGAGATTGACTTAGTATGGACACCTTAGAAAATCATAGAAACAGATGTATAGTGAAAGTAATTGTTTGGAACTCTAGGAAAAAGGAAGAGGGATAGACTTCGAGGGTCATGGAGGGACGAAATAATGACACTATGGAAAGAGAGACATGGAGCACGAATAGAGAAAATGGCTACGAAAACGAAGACAGCGATAGCTGCAGATATTCTACATACAGAAATCCTGTTTCGCAAATTTTTAATCTATTCTGTTGAATAATTCAAAGTAAAAATGTAACTCAAGTATATATATTTTTAAATTATTCAAATATCTTTATTAACATTGAGTTAGACTCTAATATGAGTCTTGTGCTAACAGCCGTAGTGAGCGGATGTGACACCTTATCGCTGCGACCGCATGTGCATGATTTTTAATACGAATTTCATAGTAATTCGTGTAATAAAAGTATTTTAACTATATACGCAAATAACTAGTTACGTTAGGCAAATAACAAGTAGGGCCCATCGGAGGGCCCAACTTTCAATCAAAATGTCTAATACTGATAACAAAAGTGTAACTAAAGACAACAATAAAAGAGATAATTCTGATCTCACGCCACCGGCAGTAATGGAGCCGAGTAAAAGATATCTTTTTGATACCTCCACCTTATTAACAGCGAATAAATATTACATTGCAAAAACAGTCAACACTGCTAATAGTGCAAATAATAATCACAGCCAAGGACAAACATCGCAAGTTGCAGACATGATAACAGAACAAGACGACCAAACACAATCAACACCAAGTAAGATTAAAATACCACCAATCTATCTACACAATGCAACGAACTATCAGAAAGTTTTAGAGGACATCGGAAACATTGTAAAAGAAGAATTCACTACTATCACCAAAGGTCAGTTTTTAAGAATTAATTTATCAGCAACAGAAGATTTTCGTAATCTCACTCAATTTTATAACGAAAATCAACTGAAATATCATACGTTTAGAGATCCAGATAAAACACAACAAAATCTTTCAGTAATATTACGTAATATACCCATTTCCCTCCCAGATACAGAAATTCAGGAAGAACTGATTAAATTAGGTTATCCCATTACCAAGGTCGTAAGACTATACAACAAAAACAAAACTCCAATGCCATTATGTGCTGTTGATCTGACAAAAAATGAGAAAGCCGTAGAAATCTTTAACCTCACTAAATTTAATTACTGCATTGTAACCGTAGAGCCTCGTAGAAAATCGGATAATATTCCTCAGTGTAAAAGATGTCAACGATATGGACATACCCGTAACTATTGTAAACTAGAACCCCGCTGTGTAAAATGCACAGGTAATCATTTATTCACCGACTGTCCTAAGCGTCCTAATGATAAACCCAAGTGTGTCAACTGTGGCGATGAACATCCCGCTAACTATAAAGGGTGTAGTTACTTTACTAAAATTTGCGAAGCTACACATATAAATCAATCCCGAGGAATTAACAACTCGCAGACAAATAACTTCACGAATAGACCTTTGAGAAGAACAACATACCAGAATGGAGTTACCCACAGTTCATACAAAAACGCCGTTACTGAAACACAAAGTACTACCACAAATCAAAATGAAAATACTGCAGACATTTTAACAACAATTATTAAAGCGATAATAAACCTAATCATCCCACATTTAGAACAAATTAAGCCAATTCTTTCAACATTATTACCTTCACTGCTTCAATATGTATCAAAATAAATTATTAACAATACACAACATAACAGTAATAAACTGGAATGCTAACGGTATCAAAGCACAAAGATCTGCATTTATCAATTTCTTGTCTAGACATAATGTCGATGTAGCCTGTGTCTCTGAAACACATTTAATAGAAAATGAATATTTTAAAATACCAGGTTATGTAACGTCATAGGCAAATAAACACTTAGACGTCTGACGTAATGTCACGAAATTCTAGGCTCGGTTGGACTGTGTCACAAGAGGGCGCCTTGTATCGGTGTGTTTCCGAATTTAGCACGGCGCTACGTTTCTATAAACTAGTAGTAAGAGTGAGATGGCGCTAGCAAAGTCATGCGATTTTTTGCCCGAGCTGCCTACCCTTACCTGGAAAGTAGCTGTAATCCCTGGCGATTAAAGGTAGGTACATGCACTAGCGATTTGCGTTTTGCGGAAAGCGATTTCCGCAAATTTTTGCGATGTCTTTACCAATTAGTTCATGCAGCAGCGTTATTATCCGCAGAAAGTAGTAACTTTTGCCTGAACAAATAGGGTGTTTGTAAAGTTGGTAGAGGTTTTGAAGATTCAATTCAGCTCATAACCTAGTTTTATAGTCGTTTTTATATTGTGTTTACAATGGAAAATATCATCCTTGCATTGCATGTGAAACGTAGGAGGAAGGCTGTGGCGGCGTGGCTTTTATACAATTGGAACCAGCATAAAAAAAACTGATCTTATGGTGGTCATATTATAGGTTATATTAACAACGCGTTCCAAACAACGCGTCACGTAAACGCATGCGCAGTTCAAAATATTCTCTGCGGAATCCGCTAAATATTGAAACCATTTCAAGTTTTGCGGAAATCGCAAAATCTTAAAGCAATAAGTTGCCGCCTAAACTGCATTCAAATTTAGCCAATCAGAACAAAAATCGCTTTCCGCAAAACGCAAATCGCTAGTGCATGTACCTAGCTTAACTATTGTATGTTTATTTGTATTACAAGATTTTAACAAAAGAAATATAAACCAGCAAGGAGCAGTCGATTTTGGAAAACCTATTTTGCGGAAACGTTTAATTCCTCTCCCTTTTAAAATTCTATATATATTGCGATCTGACATTATATTGTTTTGCGAATTTTGACAAAGTCTTGGATAATTTTACAATTTTCCGTATTTGATCTTCGGTTAATTTACTTCAAATTTCCCCGATCCTTCTAATACACCACCTTCATTTATTTTTTTCAAACTCTATAAACAGTGTTTTTACAAAATCAGATATAGATATTTTCCCCAATAATTTTCAAAAAATGAAATGCAAACTTGCATATCAAATTTTCAGCAATTCAATGGCTGCTGCTATTCGAACGGGAGTGTCAACGAGTCAGTTGCCACCTTATTATGACGCAACAGCAACATTTATCAAATTTGTTAACGATTTAGGAGATGCACTGAACAGCTGCAGTTTGTGTGCAAATAACAAAAACCGTTTGCCGTTTTCAACCAAAAACTCTCATATACAAACAACATTAGAAAACAGTTTAGAAGTTATTGCAGAGCTAAAAACAGTTAAAGGTAAAGTTCCTCCTTGTTTTAACGGATTGTTGCAAACTATTAGAGCTTGTTTATTGTTAAAAGTGGACTTAGAAACAAATTACGGAGTAAAATACTTATTAACGCGACGACTAACGCAGGATGCATTAGAAAATACGTTTGCGATCTTTCGGCAAAAGGGAGGTGTGAGTGTTAATCCAACAGCCAAAACCTTCAGACTTTCATTCAGGCATTTGTTTTGTTCAAACTTGAAAAAAAGTACCTCACAATCAAACTGCGAAGACGACCAGCAGGATTTTATTTTTAATACTTATGATGACCCATCAGCAACAATAAATACCGTACGTGATGTAAAAGGATCGTCGTATAACGAAAATTACGAAGAAAATGATGTTTGTGATGCCGAAACATTAACAGAAAATGCGAATAACTTTACATTAGAAGACTGCTCAGTAAAGTACACGGCGGGATTTATATTGCGCAAATGTTTATACAAGTACAAGTGCAGTTTATGTGAAAACTCATTAAAAAGTTCATCCGATTTTCATACAAATCTTGAAGATGAACTAATAAAACAGAAGGCTTATCGCACTGATAATATTTCAATTTACGGAAAATTATGCCCACCAAACAGTTTAACGAATTTTATTGTAAAACTAACTTTAAAAGTATTTGTTAAGCACTATCCTAATATTAAAAGTAATTTAAATGTACTCGCTACTTTATATGAATTATGTATAAATTATGTTAATCATATGATGCCCACGTTTTTAAACATTAATGAACCGTGTAAAGAACACAGGCAATTTATTGTTCGGTACACATTGTTGGTACGTTTGCAAAAGCAAACAACGTGGGAATCCAAATTTATAAGAAATTGTAAAAATAGGTTAAGTTCTAAAGTACGTATAATATCTCACAATTAACATATTTGTTCGTATTTCAAGTGTGCAATAAAAGTTAATTTGTTGAAATCTGTCTTTCAAATATATTTCTCTTAGGTTTGCTTGTTGACTGCTACCAGATTCCAGTATTATGTGTTTTCAAATATTATTGAAACTAGTTACAATGAATGTCCAGCCTAACGCACCTCAAAATGGTCATAATCCGCGTTTACCTGGCTTTTGGACTCTCTACTATGGCCCAGCAAAACCATTCCATACAACGCTCAGTGTTCCTAGTTTCCCTACAATATTCACTTTGCTTACCTACAATTTAGTAAGGATTTTGGTAAGATGCGCCACCTAGACTGCAAGTCCGGTAATATTTGTACTGATTCTAGTAGTGTATTACCGTCAGACGTCTAAGTGTTTATTTGCCTATGGTAACGTATAGGAACGATAGAATAGCACCGATTGCCTCTGGTGGGGTAGCAGTTATTGTAAAAGCTAAACTAATGCACACAGTATTGCCCAAATTAAACCTAAGAAGTGTAGAAACTATTGGAATCCATTTGCAGCTTCATAATAACACCAATGTGAAAATATTTACTGTCTACAAACAACCGAACAGGAGACTGCTAGAACAAGATATCAATGACATATTTATGGGCAACGGTAGCGTACTACTTATAGGAGATCTAAACTGTAAGAACACTATATGGGGCTGCCGAGTTAATAACCCCGATGGAGTCAAACTCAATAACATCACGTCAGCATTAGCCATACAAATATCTGCTCCGTCTGAAAATACGTACTATCCCTACCGCCAAGATTATCAACCTGATGTGTTAGATATTGTTCTACACAAAAATTTTACAAAACCCATCTACCAAACAGTGTTAACTGAAATGGACTCGGACCATTTACCAGTTTTGGTATCATTCGATCATAATCCGCAACAAAATCCACCAACAACAAGATTAATAAATGGATCGGTAGACTGGGAATTATTCCAAATTAAACTAGACAATAATCTACAAACACCAGGTTATTTAAACAATACAGACGAAATAGATCAATCTATAATAAATTTCACAAACACCATTAAATGTAGTGTCGAACAAGCTACAGTAAAAACAAGAAGGATAAGAAAATCCAACTATATGCAACCACCATCTAATATCTTACATTTAATCAAAATTAAAAATCAAACTCGCCGCGCATGGCAGGTTTCACGAGATCCCCTCTTACGAAATCAGTTAAATCAACTAACACGTCAAGTAAAATGGGAATTAGATAACTTCC
>JABXWE010034720.1:0-12590 GCA_014611495.1 Limonius californicus
ATAGAATTCAATACATTTTACATATCACCGAATGCAGAATTGCAAGGAGATTCAGAATCCGATATAAAAAATCCAGGGCCGTATTTAAAAAAATGAAGTTGACGATGGTTGCATGAAAACGAAACGTCGGATTTTAAATTTGAAAATACCACGTTGAAGAGAGCAAAAAATCGCTATGAAGAAGTGTCAATTATTTCTAATTATCTCTTTAAATTAAGCCTAGAATTTTTTTCGATTTTTTGCGAATATTTTCGAAACGAGTCGGAATTTTCGAAATTTGAAAACATCATTTTAACAGACTTCTAATTGCGTAACTTTGCCCTGATTTAGCCTTCTTCGTATCTCTTCAAATAACCGAGATCCCCATGGTTAAACTTGAAAAACGGTCACCCTGATACTAATCATTCAATTATGCCCATCACTAGTAGAATCTTTCTTAAACGTCGTCACCGTACTCATTATTTAGGGAAGTTATGTACGGCTTTCCTACAGGGGTTCTTAATACTTATATTGCTTATTTTAACTCATTTTCATAATTGTCTTCGTTCGCTTTTCAGTTTGGTGATCTTTAGTGGATATTCGCATTAACCTATTGAGTTCCACGTTCTCTACGGATAGTTGTTTTCCCTCATATATTTAGGATCTTCCTCACACTTTATAGTTTTCTTGTATTCTTTTTTTTAATTAGTTGAAATATAATTACTGGTTTCCCGATTATTGTTGTAGGAATATCTCTTAATTTGTCTTCAATTTTATCCTGGTATTTTTTGTTGGTTTATATGTTCTGCTGTATTTCTTTTCGGTATTTTTCTTTGTTTTCTATTAATAGTCGTTGATCTAGGAATGTTCTCCTTGGTCCTATCCATTTTACTCTTTCGATTTTTTCATTTACTTCTACTATCTATCGCTTTCGCGCAACGCAACTGTTGTTACCTGATCGTGATTAATTAAATTATTAGAAATATAGCATTGTTAATAGAAAAGTATTGTTTACTGTTAATAAATCAATAAATAATTGTTTTAGATCTTCAGTACTTCTAATACTACCTGATACAATCGAAAGTTTAGAAGCGGATGAGGAATAACTATTCCAAACATTGAAATGATATCAACGCGAAAAATTCAAGATAAATATCCATCCTAGCATTTATGCTATAAGTCCACCATTTTGGAGTACATTGCACGAAGTACTATTCGCTTACTTTCTAGTTTTCTTTAATATTTAATATTTTTAGCTTTAGTTACGATAATTTAAATTAATCTTAGAACTCAACTTACTTCTCGAAAATTTTGCCTTTAAAATTTAAAGTTTATGAAATTAATTTCTGAATTTAAGACATTAATTTTGACATCTTCCACCTTTACAAGGAATTCGCAACTTTGATATAGAATTTTTCAGCAGCTGGTTAGATTTTTCTGGATGGATATATTTACAGCAAAGCAAATGTACTGTGTATGTAGTACCCAAGCCTGATCTATATACACAGAATTACACTGTGAACAATTTAATTTGTAAATCCTAATGATTCACTTACAATTTAATCTGTATGTATAGGTTAATCAATAGAAAATATTTACAATAGATTCAAGAAACATATACAACACTTTTTAGAATACCACATTAACATTAAATAACGGGATCATAATTGTAGACTTTTGCGATGATAATTTAAATTGGTTAGGTATACTCCAAAAATTCAAAAAGTAGCAAACTGCACTTATGAATTGCCATTTTTAGAATTTTTGGAATAGAAGATCCAGATCACGAACAAACCAACTCTTAATGTGCTGTTTTCATATCTACATCTGTTGCTTTGCCATTGAGAATCAAACCAAAAGTGTTTGTTATATTTACAACAGAATTGAAGTTGATTTAAATTAAAATAACTGTAAGATGAAAACAATAACAAACTTTCAAATTCATCTAATCATAGACGGAACTGACAGTGGCAGATGTCACTTTTTAATTGGCAACAAGTTAAGAAGCAGTAATACCATACACTCAAGTCTACACGGTCAGTGAAAATCTAAAATGCGTAAAATAGTTCATATTTGACCGATAAACTAGTAGTTATTTAACAGAATTATTGCTAACTTAAATATGAAGTACAACTTTGCGAGCGAAATGAAATATCTGACTTGATCAATGATTATAAAGTAAAATTAAAATGTGTGAATCCAGATAATATATTTGTTTCAGTGAACACGAGCATTATCATGGCAGAACTTAATGTTACTGAAGTTGGCCATCGAAATATTTATGATTACTACAACTGGTTGATATCAAAGTCAGGTAAGATTTTTTCTATTCTCATTTTAGGCTGGATCATTAATTGTTTAACGCGAATTCAGCGTCATGTATAAGTTGTTATTTGCTATTACTTCGACATGGCATGAAAACAACAAACTGCAGTTAGTAAAGTATAGTTTATTAATTTAAATCAGAAGCTCTCTTTGGGACCTACACATTATTAAAACTGACAATACATTTTGCAGATCCGAGAACGAAGGGATGGTTCTTAGTTGACTCGCCTGCAGCAGTACTACTTTGTTCTCTTATGTACTTGGTTATAGTGTGGTTGGGGCCTAAAATAATGAAAAATAGAAAACCTTTCAAATTAACATCGATGCTTATAGCGTACAACTTTGGGATGTTTCTTCTGAACGCATACATATGTGCAAAAGTACGTATACCATACCACAGCTAAGCAAATGCTTAATTCAAAAATGTGGTTTGCAAAATGTTAAAACTTTATATGCACGGTGATTTATAAAAAACTTTAAGGACTTTGATATCACATACATTGGAGAGGTCATTTATAGTAAAAATTTGACTACAAGAGGTCAACGCTTTTTTAATGTTATTATAAGTTCAGAAAATAATTTCAAAAATGTTACTTCAAATTAACTGAAAGGTAGGCGAACATCACATTTTAAAAGCAAAAACAGATTAATAGTTATTGTGATATATAAATGTTCTACGTTTCTTTGATTATTGCGGCTTAGTATGTTTGTTTTCTTTGAGAAATTTATCATGGAACCACTACTCTAAGGCATATTTGGTTGAACACAGAGGTATTATTGTTGTCTTCCGAAGTTGACCCTGGTTTGTTTTCCAGTCAATTTAATCCTATACTACTAATGTTAGTTATCTTCCTTAAAACCGATACTGTTTTAAAAACTGTATATGTTACGAGCAAAAGGCGAAATGAGGGCCTATCTGGATGTGCCCGGGCAAAACACAATTTTACTACCAATTTTAGACAGATCGAGGTAAGCCTGGTTATTCGTACAAGAGCCCGGTCAAATCACAAAAACCGACTCATTTTCCTGTTCGACAGGTGTAACAACAAACATAAACAACAAAAATCCAAGGAAAAGGTCAAAATAGGTTGTTACCTTAGGTAGATTAGGTTAGGTTAGGTTGGGTTCGTTTTTTGCATCTTCGTAAACAATAAAAACACAGCTTATAGACGTGCATCGTTTTAACAATATTACGAGGTGTGTTGAAATCCATCTTTGCAGTTTTTTACAAATAATTACGTCATAGTTAAGGTACTTATGCCATTGTTTTACTAACCCTGCTCATAGATTTCTTGTAGCTGCTGATTGAAGAAGTCTTCCACAGCTATCTGTACTTCTCCCTCAGACTCAAAATGCCGACCTTTTAACGCCTTTTGCAGCAGTCCAAAAATATGGAAATCGCAACGCGATAGATCCGGATTATAGGGTGGATGCTCTAAAACCCTCCATTTATCTCGTTAAAGATTTTCTTTTACCACATTAGCAACATGAGGCCTAGCATTACCGTACAGCAAAATGACCCCACGCGTAAGTTTTCCTGGACGTTTCCGTCTTATTGCGTGATGAAGCTTATTAAAAGTTTCATTGTACAGATTGCATTAGCATTTACTCCAGGTTACTTAAATTCTATCAACAAGAGTCCTTCATGGTCGAAAAAAAATATTAACATCACCTTGCTTGCAGAAGGTTGTACTTTAAACTTCTTCGGTGGTGGTGAACCTGAATGATTCCACTGCATCGACGATAACTTACTGGATGGCTCATAGTATGGCACCCATTTTCGTTGCCAGCGACTAATGACACAAGCAAGTCATCACCATTTTGCCTATAGTCTGCGAGGTGTTGCAGAAATAATCCCATTCGCAACATTTTTGTTCATTAAACAAGAGACGAGGAATCCATTGCGAACAAACATTGCTGTAGCTCAGATTACGAACAATACTATGAACAGATCCTACCATTCGCACCAACAATTTCTTATATTACTCTAATTTAAATTCGACGATTTTCTCTAATAAGGCCTTCCACACATGCCATATTATTTCCTATTAATGCAGTACACCGTGCACCTGGTCGCGGCTCATCCATAGTCCCATCTTTTCCATTCTTAAATTTTCGGCACCCTTCCTTCACAGTTGGGTAAGCAATATATGCATTTCCATATACTGCTTGCATTCGCGTACGAATCTGCAATGGCTGCACATCCTCAGCGTATAACAATTGTAGGACCGCACGCTGATCAAACTTGGACGGATTTTCAACAACAAACGCTATTTCAAAATCGAAGTTTTAAAAGTCAGAATCAAATTCAAATGCCAGAAACTTATTAATGTGTTGCTTACAAACAGTACTAACATTAACAAACGTCATTTGAATTATTGCATTTGTTTTCAAGGCTAAGTTGATCAAAGACGGGTTTCAGTTGAACAAGCCTCGTATTATTCATCTCATTATTAATTAGCCGCAACCAACATGGGATTTTCGCGAAATACTCGGGGAACGAAAATTCTGAGTTTGCTCATTATTGTTGGCTTCATCTCGATTCGCCCGGTCTGAACCAGGTATATCTGATGTCGAGGTTCGCCCGTAATATATATGTCAGGTAAAACTACTCCCTAAATATCTTTTTGCATCAACAAGTACAACGTGAGGTATTTATTTGATCTGGTCTCCCATAATTTTCGGACTCTGCTTATTACACTTAGTTGTTTGTTCATACAAAATATGAACTAGTAAGCAGGAAGTTTGAATTTCCATTGCTTCTGGGAAATGGTTCGGTTTGATATCGGGGTGGATGTAGAAATGAAGTCCTAGGATATGTCGAATGTTCGTTACGCATGCGGATATTTTTTTTATTAATGTAAAGTACCCTAAAAACAACGAAACGACGACAAAGTGATACTACCAGTTACTTCAGTAAACCTAAACAAATAAAACCACAAATTAATAACGAGAAATTTGAGAAGAACAAAATGAGAGTCGTGTAGGAGTGTAGGAGAATACCAATCACCAGAGTTTTGTCACAAGAGAGCTTAATACTGTAAACTGTAACTGTAAATAGTTTACGTTTATCAATAAATATGTTCTGAAAATAACTTGAATATTTTCAAAATAAATATCCACGGATAGATATTTCTTATGAAAAAATTATTGGTTGTAAGATTGTTCCAAAGTTAAGAACTGTAATTGTAGAAGACCAACGACATTTTTACATTTCAGCAGAATTGAAAACTGCAATTGTTATCCCACCTGGTTCAAATAAAGAAATTATACCCTCGAAATGGTATTTTGTTGTCGGTATTTTACTCCCCCCTCCCCTTGATGACGTGTTGGATATGTCCTTGGATAATCGAACCGGTTGTTGTTGAAGAATTGAATATCAGCGTTGCATACTTGTACAACAGCTTTGTGCGATCTCGTGTGGTCCATTCGCGATTTTACCCTGGACATCTAACAGTGACCGGGCTAACCTCGTTCTGCCACAGATTGGTGGTAGATCGCGACTACCATACATACGTCGTGCGTTTATGTAAACAGGTAAAACTGAAATTTATTAATACGGATTGATTCATGTAATTGCATCTGGTAATTTCTAAACTACCTCTTATAGCAGCATACTCTGTCCACGTTTGTAACAATGGTGTGTTTCCATTCGCAGTGTCTACATGTATTCCAAAATGAAAAGTCCTACGTTACCTAAAAAAGCTGATATTGCCGTTATCAGGCCAATTGGCTTTTCGACGAGTTTTACATAATTTTGTGACATAATTTCGTTAGATAATTATGAGCTGAGGAAGAAAAAGTATCATAACAGGAATAACCCTTGAATGTAGTTGTTCCGTACAAGAGGAAGGATTGCATTAGATTGATAGTTCCTTAACAAAACAAAATTATGAACTAGACTATGTAGAAAAAATGACAAGATAATTAGATGCAATTTGACAGAAAAAGCCGACAACAGTTTTCCACACAGTCCAATAAATTGTTCTGGATAAAACTGATTTTTCCCATATTAGACAATAACAACTGCGTATGATAATTGGATTAGAAAAAGGATGCCAGGGCGCTATTTTTGATTACATTAATCCGTGTATAGATGATTCATAATCGATATATTTGGATCTAGGATGGCCGTTTCGCTGATAGTCGTTTCGCCAACTGTTTTCATGCTGTTTCATGAATAATACATACCTATTTTATTATTATAAATAACTCAATTAACTAAAAGATGTTGTTTATTATAAAATATATTTACAATAAATATACAGAGTGATTCCAAATCGAGGACGACTATGGGATCTCATAGAAATTTGATAATGCTGCGTATTTTTAAGCCCTATGATTGTGAAAAACATATTGCATCACTTATAATAAACGAGATCCCCATGGCTGTCCTCGAATTTGAATCGCCCGGTATAGAAGTTAAAAAAATTCAAAACTATTTATATATACATGATATAATTTTGAGACAAACATCTTAAATATTCTGAAATATCGCAGTCAAACTATTCTTGTTAATTATGAAATATTGTCTAGTCTACCATTTAACTACAAAAATTGTGTAGAACTAAAATTTGTAACCATCGGCGAAACGGCTGTCGGCGAAACGGTCGTCGGCCAAATGGGTCGGTGGCGAAACGGCGTCGGCGATACGGTGTCAGCAAAACGGTGTCGGCAAAACGTCCCATTCCCGATTACATTTAGTATTAGTGACATATAATTGTTTACTTGAATTGTTGTTTCTAAAGTACTGTGATGCTCAATAATTGAATCGTATCCAGTACTTGCTCATCTAATCTACGTGGTAGGGATGTATGCCGACCTCTCACATGCCATGAGAACAATAAGAACCCATGTCAAAGATACCCTTGGAATTTTAAAGTCTAGTCTTAGATTAATCTAATTATAAAGATGTAAAACTTGTAAATATTGTTAACACACATTACATTACATTAATAATTGAAAGTTCCCTAGCCATTAAAACAAATGGTCGTGTAAATAATGCATTTTAATTACAAAGAATTAAAGTAGATGTTCTACATATTCTCCTTCCATTTATGCACATCCACCGCATTTCTGTAAAAATGAAAGTCGCATTCTTTCAAACATTCCCGGATTCACACGAACAGTCTGGCAGGCATGTTCTATTCATTATCGCAATTCGTTTAAATTATTCATAGGGCTTGAATAAACTAACTACTTTAAATACCCCCAAATACAAAAGTTGGATTGAGGTCAGAAGATCTAGGTGGCCACACAACTGAACCCCCGCGCTCTATCCACCTGCTGTTGGAATTTTCCTCACGTATCATTCTCCAAATTAGGGTAACATTAATATTTGTTTCGGCAGAAAGTCTTCTAGTACTAGTACCTGGATTTCCTTCAATCCTCCTTAAAATGTTAAGTTCCGCTTCAGGAGTAGAAACTGATCTAGGCCGACCACCCCCACCGTTTCTTGATTTAAATGCGTCAGCTTCGGATAAACGTTGATGCAAATTTGTAAAAAATTTGTCACACAGAAGTGCCCGGTTCGGAAATGCTTCAGCATACACGCGACGTGCCTCATAAGAATTACCATTGCCCTTACCATACATGAAATGCATATCTGCCATTTCCGTGTTGATATACATATTCCAACAACAACAATAACAACATTGACACTTACAAAAACTCAAACAAATGTTGTTTTATCTACTTCCATAGCAGACGTAATAAATACGATTCTGCATCCCTACTCTGCATAAATAATTTGGCTGTATCTTGAAAACGGTTGATTTTCGAACCCATGTTTATTACAATTTTTTTGTTTGTATTGAGATCTATAAGTGGGTAAAATATCTGAACGTATTTTTTAAACATTCTGTATAAATGAACGTATATTTACATAGTCCATAACTGCATAACCTTACTACTTCGACCACAGGGACCACAGAACACTCGAGAGCAATGGAAGCTTAAATATAGTTACCTAACTAAAGATATAGACAAACACTGGCAAAATAAGGTGTCAATTTTAAATGTCTATTAAATAATTAAATGAATAACTTAATAAATTTGAAATGTACGCTGTCAATTATTAATGGATAAGAGTTAAACATATTTGTAATGTTTACATGATTATTATAACAGATTAATCTAAGACAAAACTTTAAAATTTCAAGGGTGCCTTTGATTTGCGATTTTTTTGCTCTCGCGGTATAAGCTCATCGCTGAACTTCCAGCATTAAGTTTATGACAAACACTATCTACTTTTCTTCTTTCAATCAGATACAATATACAAATACCAGTTTTGCAAACATTTATTTCGCTGTTGTTCGGTGTAATTGTGAATTTGTAGATCTTGTAATTTTTATCCTTTTTTTTTTGTTTACGTGCTACTAATGCAATAACAACACTCTTGAACAAAAGAACAGTTTTCTCATTCTAAAACAATATTATTAATGGCTTAAAAATGTTCTTATATATTTCTTATACCTTTTTTCAGCTTATCCGTGTTTATCTTATTCTATTGACAGTACAGTTGACTGTCATCTTCCGTTAGTTAGTAACAAGGCTGAAGATATGTCAAATATTTTGTCGTGTGTCAATTAGTTGTACGCATAAAAAAACGACACACCAAGCTTGTGACATACACGGTGATTGCATGTGCAACGGAAGAGTGTTGACCGTGCTTCTACCTTCCGCCGCCTGCTATCAACAGTCGGATGCGTATATACAAAACACAGACTTCAGTATGCAATCATTTTGTGTTCCGGAGAGTTCTGGTTTACTTTCACTCTTATTTGGTAGTTTTGACTGCTGGAATGGAACTATAAGGATCTCCTGTTTGGGTCTCCTTTTCTGATGCCAAATCTGTTTACTTCTTTAACCAAATATACCTTATGCGTTGGTTCTATATCTTTCTTCTTTTACGCAGGAAAAAAAATAATATTGTTATTTAAACACCAGTACTAAGTACGTCACGAAAGGATCAATCAGGGTCAAGATGTAGGGGACGTCGGTGGTCTACTGCGAGAACGCGTTGGCCACTCGAGGTCACAGCAAATGCAGTCGCTCCGTTGGGGCGATCGAATCCCGACTGGGGCGACCGCATTTGCTTAGTTAAGTTTAGGGTGCATGTTGCATGAATGGTTAGTGTGTAAGGGACGTCCGCACCCCCCTGAAGTAATGCGAAAGCGGTTCCGGGGGAGGGGGGGGACGATAGTATGAATGAATGAGAAAAAAAAAGGGTCAGAATGTAGAATGTTTTTGGCTTAATTTATTCCACTGCTCAAATTATACATTATACATAATAACTGCGGGTGCGTCCTTATAATACAGTGATACACGACATGAAAAAAATTATATCGGTTTTCTTTTGGTTTGTGACTTGGTTTTGGTATTTTGCTATCCGAAAGATCACGTGATTGTTCACAATTGTTCAAAACTAATTGTTCACTATTTTCAATTTTGTTGCTTTAATTGACTTCAGAAACCTTTTTCCTTTCGAAAGCATTGTTTGTGTTTTAAACTCGATCACTTAATAACAATGTATAATGTAATGTGTGTAAGACTATGGAGGTTGGGTCAAGATACAACGTCATGAAACATATTTTTCCACGTAAAAACAGCTATTTACGAAAAACCATATTATAATGCCTTTATTCCCTTGCCCCTTCAATTATATTATGACTTTATGACTGTACTGAAAATAACCCCCCGAAAACACTAAAATATTTATTCCTTTTGCGTGTCATTCCTATGAAATGTTGACCTTTCTATCACATTCTGTTGGATTGTAGATTTTCACTGAGGCATACAAACTTAAACACAGCTACATTTGTCAACCTTGCATACAGTCGAATACTTTTGATTTGCCGGTAAGTTTTTTTAAATCCAATTATGATAAACATATGCAATTTACTTAAACGTAATTATACCAGTTTTTCGATTTGTAGAAATATTTTTTCAGATTATAGATGCTGTCTGGTTATACTATATTTCAAAGTTCATAGAATTTGCTGATACGTTTTTCTTTATTTTGAAGAAAAATGATAGACAACTCACTTTTCTGCATGTATATCACCACTGCAGTATGTCAGTAGTAACGTGGGTGTTCGTAAAATGGTTGCCTTGTGGAACTAGTAATTACTTGCATTATTATCTAAAATTTCCTAGATACTATTCTCTTGTTAATTTTAGTGTTCGTACCCCCATTGTTAAATTCGGGGATACATGTTGTTATGTACCTTTATTATGGACTTTCAGCTTTAGGTCCTCAAGTGGCAAAATATCTTTGGTGGAAAAAATATCTAACTGTTCTGCAACTGGTAAGTAAATACATATCCTGTATATGGTATATTGGTATATTTTCATAATTAACCTTAAATAATAGTACTTTGAAAGAATGAATAGATCACTTTGCTTGGCCTTTCCTATATTTGTAACATTTTCATAAAGATATTTGTATCAGCCTCTTACGGTATTAGTTTATCTTAAGAATTATGTAATTAAGTAATTATGTAATGGCGTTTTCGTCTTCTAAATCCTTTATTCTTATAGTTGACTGTAACATGCTGGATGTGTAGTTTTGCTTGAACTGACACATCAACACGCATACCTTCGTTCGTATGAGAGCAATACTAGACATATTTACATTCCTCTAATTTTCGTTTTGCGATAAAATAAATTATTTAAAAGCAATGATTAATACATATGCTTGGGAATTTGTATATAAATACATTGAGTTTTTAATACGGAATAAGAATATTAGCTGTCGTTTGATAATATCGGTACTATTAACACTTTGAGCAAGAAGGAAAAATTATTGTATTCATTAAAATGTTTGAATCCGTTAAAATTACTTAACGCTTTTCTATAAATCAGCGTTCCAGGGTGCTTTTCAGGGATGAAATACATGTGAGAGTGCTTAGAATGTAATTATTCTGAAGAATTTGTGGAATATGATATTTAGTAAAAAGTAGACAATTTTTTGATAAAATGTATATAGGGCGAATAAAATGCTTTTCGCGGGATGAAATACACATTAAGATGATTTTAATTTTGTTTTCACTGGTTAGAATGTTCTTGTGAACAACTGAACTCTGTATGAAGGTAGTTTTAATATTTTTTTTTTGATAGAGTGTTAAATATTATGACGTCTTTAGAAAATGCTTATATTAGTGCTATGTGGATTATCATAGATATCTATTGCTATGTATGGATACATTTATTCTTCATCAACCAGCTGTGTTTTTCGTAGCGCGAAGCAGCGATTCTCACCAAGGATTGTGGTATCTAAGGCTTAAAGGAGATGTTGCCAGGAGAATTGCAAGGTGTTGGAAAAGAAAAGAAAAGCATGAAAGTTATAGTATAAAAGTACAAATAGAATACCACAGTGTATAACAACACTTAAATATTGAATGCTTTATTATGTTGGTTTTACAAAGTACACTTATACTCAAAAGCGAAAGAATAATATTCAGTTTCGACTCATTCACCCTTAGGTTTCCAACCAAAATGTTGTAGATATGGTGCATATAAAATTAAACGATAATTTAGTATGAAAAGAGTACTAGTGGATCGGCTATAGTAGTCAAAATAAAGAAAAACAATGCAGCGACGCATGCAGGCATCTTTAGCAGAAGAATATCAAATTGTTCTTGAGTTATGGGGCCTGACTGTTGCGCCGGTGTTGTCCGGAAATACAGAAGAGACAGGAATTCAGGTTCCATTGCACGTATGAATAGCCGGATGTACTGTTGTAGAATGACATCGCGCTACTCCTGTACAGTTACTGTTCCCCGTTCCAACCCTTGGCGGGTATATACGCGAAAATTATGCCGCTCTACATTAGAATAGTACCACCACCATAACGATGCTGTTCAAGGATATTGGAAACGTTGTATCTAGTTCCAGGTGATCTTCAAATGACGACACGACGTAAATGCACTAAGCAGGTTAAACCTCGATTTGTCAGTAAACAAAAAACACATACCCATTGGCCAGCTATCCGCACTTGGTGTTCTCTGCACTAAGGTGTTTATGGGATGCATTTCTCAGGTTGCGAGTAAGCACGCAGTATGCATAGAAACCGCGATGTCTGTGTGATGTACTGCGTTACAGTAAAATTGATGATGGTTCAGGGTATTGTCCCTTTAACACGTTAAGTGCCGCCATGTTATGGGGAAAGCGTATCCACGGGGCCAAAATTTTTTTTTGCTTTAATCGATCAATATGCGTGTAGTTGGTAGCTCTGTAGTGTATATTTGTTGAAATTCGGCTTTATTTGTTTAAATTTTGCAATT
>JABXWE010034721.1:0-11004 GCA_014611495.1 Limonius californicus
TTTCCACATCCCCGGGTCTCCGGGGCCGATGTCTTCAATGTGCTTGCGGTAAGACTGGATTCTGTAATCATCCAGCTCTCGTTTTATGCGATGTGTGAGGTTGTTCAGGAGCGTTTTAGATTCCGGTCTTCTCGTTCTTTGCCAGAGCCTTCGAATTTGACTTCGATGCTGGATTAGGTTGATGATAGAACGAGGGGGGAGGTTATAATCAAGACGGTAATGTCTGTGTGCAGCTGGGGTAGCTGCTTTTACTGCATCAGTTATTGATGTGGTGATGGTCGAAACGCTTATGTCAATGTCTTCTTGATTTCTCAGTACTCTTGGTTTTGTGAGGTTGTGGTCCAGGCTTTCTTGGAAGAGATCCCAATTAATCGGCCCACTGACTAGTCGAACAGGGGGTGGCTTAGGTTTGGGTGAAGTGTGAAATGATATAAGCACAGGCAGATGGTCAGAGTTTAATTCGGTGATAACATTTTGGGTGATTTGTTTGGAAAAATTTTTTTGAAGGACAATATCCAGTATGTCCGGCTGATGGTCAGCTCTATACGGGAAATAGGTGTAATCGTCTGGAGTCAGGACTTGAAATCCGTAAGTTGTGGAATAATGCTCGAGTCTTACACCTTCGGGATTAGTCGCTCTGCAGCCCCATGTTGTGAGCTTGCTGTTTAGATCCCCTATTACCAATACAGGCTCGGGTGTGTTAAAAAGTGCTTTGATTTCTTCTTCATTTAATTTTTTGTTTGGTTGCCTGTATGCGCTTAGGATTGTTAATTTAGTCTTGTCTTTGAGTTCTACTTTTACTCCTGTGATTTCTAGGTTTGCATTTGGGAGATCTGGGGTTGGATTGTGGTCAAGCTTGTGCTTAATTAGGATAGCCACTCCGCCAGAGGCTATTTGAGCATTTCTATCTTTGCGGTATACTCGATATCCAGGGATTTTAAAGGTTTCGCCTTCTACTAGGTGGGTCTCGGTAATGCAGGCTATATCAACTTTATATCTGGCTAGAAAGGCTATAATCGTTGATCGTTGATTGGCTATGCCATTAGCGTTCCAATTTAGGATTGTTGAATTTTCGAGTGGTCGTTGGTTGTTATGGTCCATTGAGGAGTAGGGGTATGATGGAGTTTATTAAAAATGTTTTGATTTGAGGTAGGTATGGGGTTATTAGATCAATGAGGAGTTTAATGAGGTTATTAGGTTGAAGAGATTCAGTTGGTTGATGTGTTGCATCTGTTGAGGTGCTTGGAGAGGAGTTGAGAAGATTTTGTACTCGATTGGCGAATGTTTGAGTTTCGTTAACGCGGGTATTGTATGAGTTAGTTCTGTGTGCGTTGCTGTTCATACGTTTTTGTTGAAGTTCCTTATGATGAGTGCATCCTCGATAACTGGCTGCGTGTTCGCCTCCGCAGTTGGCACATGTTGGCTTTTCGTTTGCTTTTTTATTGCACTTGGTGTGGCAGTGGTTTCCTGCACATTTTACACATTTCTGGGGGAGGGTGCAGTAATTTTTGGTATGCCCATATTTCTGACATCTGTGGCATTGCGGAACATTTGTGGCTTTTTTCCTTACTTCTACAGTAACAATTGAGTGGAACAGCTGTTTTAGATTGAAAATTTGTTTTGCTTCATCGTTGTTTGTTAGCTCAACTGCACAAATTGGTAGTGGTTTTTTGTCTTTGGTTAATAAGCGAGTTACATTGATAATAGGTAGCATTTTCAAGGCTTCTTTAATTTCTTCTTTGGTTAGGGATGGCGGTACATTTTTGATTACTACCGATAAGGGTTTACTATTTGGGTTTTGGAAAGTGTAGTAAGGAATGTTATTTTGTGTATAGAATTCTGTTAGGATGCGATAATCGTTTTCTTGGGTTAGGTTGATTCTTATTGTGTTTAAATTGCACATTGTTGTAAAAGTGCCTTTTATCATAGCTTTAATGTCTGTCACGAGCGCGGCATGATTTATTTGATTTTGTAAGTAGATTGGAGGTATCTTAACTTTATTTCCAGCCGGTTGCTGGGATTCGTTTTTCTCAGTTTGCTTATCACTTGCCTCTTCGTCGACATTATGGGATAATTTGAAATATTGGTTTTGTGTTAATAATTCATCGGTTGACCAAAGATAACGTTTTTGCACCTCATTAATCGGTGGTGTTAATTGACTGGATTTGCGTTTTAACGCTTCATTTTGCAGGTTGGCTTCATTATTTATTGTTTGGAGTGAATCCGTATTAGTTGTGAATAATTCGGTGTATAAATTATTGTTAAATTATACTCACAGCTGGATGTGACTATAAAAATTATCTTAAGAGTTCGAACGTTTCACTGCGATAACACAGCACACGCGTAGCGTCCGCTCTGTTCCACGGATTACGAACCACAATTTAACTAGTGTAAGAGGCGAAATTACACCAGTAGCTTCAAATGAAATAAAAGAAATTATAAGTGCATGACCCTGCAAAAAAAAGAAGAAAAAGGAAAGCAAAAGTCAACAATATTCAATGTATACCTCAAAATCGGATATTTTCCCGACAAGTGGAAATATGTGCCCACCCTGTTATTTGATATGCCAGGTAAAAAACTTCATTTATAACTGGATATACACCATTAAGTCTTTTACCAACCTTAACGAAGATATTCGAAAAATCAGTACATAAGCGATTACTAAGCCACGTTATAGAAAACGACGTTATTTCAAAGTTTCAAATTTTATTCCACAATAGTCACTCCACAATCCATCAATTGAGCCGTACTACCAAATTTATTGAACTAGGTTTTGAAAACAAACATATACTATTACTGTTTTTATAGACATCACAAAAGCTTTTGATACAGTGTGGCATAAAGCGTTAATGTATAAAGTTATGAAAATTGAAGCACCAAGTTATCTTTTACGAGTATATATAATCAAATCTTTTAAAAGTAATCGCATATTTGCTACAGTCATCAAGGCAAAAATTTCTGAAATTAAGGCAGTAGAAGCACGCCTACCATAGGGATAAATATTAGGCCATCCCACAAGTATATAATACAACAATGCTGTAGCGTAGCATAATAATACAAAACAGCGAGGTCGATAATGCAACGGAACAACTCCAAAACAGCGTAGATGTTATTATTAGCGGTTGGTTTAATAAGTGGTGCTTACGAATAAACCCAATTAATTATGAAGCAAGAATTTGTACATTACATCGCTTAAATAACCCACCTAATATTAGAATTAATTATCAAATTCTTCCATGGAATAAAAAAGACATAGCTGTAAAATATCTAGGGTTACACGGTGATAAAAGTGTTACATGGGGATATCATATTAATATAAAAGTAAACAAAGCCCATACAAGAGTAGGACAACTACATCCAATTATTAATAAAAAATCACCGCGCAAAGTTCGAATGTGGTAAACTTATCTACATGACTGTAATTCGCCCTGCTCTACTTTATAGTTGCCCTGTTCCCAGTGGGAAAGTGCTACCAAAACACATCTTCAGCAACTACAAACATTCCAAAATAAAATTATCTGGATAATACTAAACGTTCTCTGGTTTATACTAAACAGCCAGATCCATCGGGAAATAGGAGTATCGGATATTAGTGTGGCAATCAAATCAATATTCAAACGTTACTTCCGAAATATTCAGCAGTGACCAACAACAAATTATTATGCTCTAGGAAATAAAAAGATTTACAAAAGATGCACGCGATAGTTGCCATAAGACATGTGTTTATTCAACAGTGAAGACAGCAATTAACTTGAACTTAAATATAGTAATGGCCTCCAGATATGGAGGGTACCTGGGAAATAAAATACCCGGGGCGGATCAAAACTAACAGCAGCGTCTGTTCCACAGTGGGCGGCTGCTAGCAGTGTCTGTTCTCCATATCAGGAGTGGCTGCTTGTTACGGGGCAATTATTGTCCCAGGGGAATGGTTACCCTGAAGGCGGATGAATCACAATAAAAGGTCAACGGCAGGATGGCAAGCAGAAACCAGTTGATTATCTTCCCAGAGAACACTATGGATAATGATAGACCAAGAATTGAGTATGCCAGATTATCCAGGAAGCGACTGGCGCCAAGTTGGGTCCGGGTCAACGGGTGGGAAATTGGTTACCGGGCATGTAAAGGCGGGCGACCAGGCAGTACATGCGAAATTGGATACTGGAAGAATAGAAGGAATACAGCTCCGCAAAAAGCTAACGATGGCAACATGGAACGTTAGGGGATGGTTGCAAATAGGAAAGCTAAAAATAGTGGAGAAAGAATTGTTACATGAAAACATCAATATATGTGGCATTGCAGCAACCCATGGCAAAGATAATGGACATTTTGATACGATAGATCATGTAGTCTATACATCCAGCTCAAACAGAGGGAGAAACGGAGTTGCAATAATGATAAATAAAAGCTTAAAAAAATACGTTGAAGGATACCTACCTGTTAACGATCGATTAATACAAGTCACCCTTACAGCTAAATCCACAAAATTACAGATAATACAAACATATATGCCCACAACAGAGGCATCGGAAGAAGAAATAGAAGAGACATACGCAGCAATCGAAGAAATTATATCGAACATACCACAAAAGGATACAGTGATTATAATGGGGGACTTCAACGCCAAAGTAGGGGACACGCGAGAAGATCAACACATCCGACACGTAGAGGAAAAATACGGCCTTGGGGAGCGAAATAGTAGAGGAGGTCGGTTAATAGAATTTGCAATAAATAATCACCTCACTATTACAAACACGCTATTTAAACATCACGCGTGTAGACTATCTACGTGGACCTCACCAAATGGAATGTACAAAAATCAGATAGATTATATCCTGATACGAAGAAGATGGAGAACGTCAATCACAAATACCAAAGCAAAACCTGGAGCGGAGTGTGGATCAGACCACAAACTACTACAAACTAATCTAACCATAAAATTGCGTAGAACAACAACATCGCAACAAACTAATAAAATAAATACTCTAGATACGGAGAAACTACAAGATGTCATGAGAGGAGACGGAAAAAGACCACCAATCGCAGAGGATACACACAAATCGTGGAAAAATATAAAAAGCTGGATATATCAATTCGTAGACAAGTGTGCACCTAAGAAAGAAATAATAAAGCACATACACTGGATTAGAAAAGGAAAGACGAAAAGTTAAAATATCAAATATGACACACGACGAAAAGGACAGAAGGATGCGACAATTGAACAAAGACATCAAAAAAGCATGCAGACGTGACAAAAACAAACATATTAACGACATATGAATAGAACTCGAACATCACGCGAATCGATGTGAATCGAGAGACCTATATAGAACAGTCCGATACCTCGCAAGAGATTTTAAACTTGGAACACAACGATTGAAGACGAAAATGGAAAAACTATAACAAACACTGAAGAATTGCTAGAAGTATGGAGATTATACTGCCAGAAGCTTTATAAAGATGATGCACACGCACCTCTGGGAAATGACAACACGATAAATGCAAATGTAACTGTAACCTATGAAAAAGAACCCGATATTCTAAAGGCAGAAGTAGGGAGAGTATTAAAAAACTCAATGGCAATAAATCCGGAGGCCCAGATAAAATCACAGCAGAAACGTTGAAAGCAATGGGAGAAATAGGTGTAGCGATATTACACTCCGTACGCCAGAAGATATGGGAGACAGAGACGTGGTCAGCAGAATGGTGTGAATGAATATTAGACCCTATTAACAAAAAGGGTTCGCCAAGAGACCGTACAAATTAGAGAACAATTGTGTTTATATCGCATGCAAGTAAAATTCTACTGACAGTCATAAATGAAAGATTAAAACCCATGCTCTTACCAAACATTTCAGAGGAACAGACGGGATTTATGCCCGGAAAGGGAACAAGAGAACAAGTACTGAACGTACTGCAAATCATTGAAAAAGCCAGAGAGTTCAACACTAAAGTTTATATAAGTTGAATACATAAAAGCCTTTGACAGAGTAAAATGGGACAAACTCTGGCGAATACTAGAAGAAATGGGAACGCCACAACTCCTAATTAATTTGATACGTAATTTATACGGGAACAACTCAGCAAGAGTAAAGATAGAAAATACACTATCGAAATCAATGAAAGCAGAAATTGGAATACGACAGAGCTGTATAATGTCACCGATACTATTTAATATATATAGTGAATACGTAATGCGAGAAGTAATGGACTGGTGGGATATCAATAGGTGGAAGAAAGATCAATAATCTAAGGTACGCCGACGATACAACAATAATTGCGGCAGACGAAGAAGAATTACAAACGGTTATGGATAGAGTGATAAGAATAAGTGAAGACTTTGGCCTTGAGCTTAACAGAAGCAAAACAAAGGTCATGATACTAGACAGAAACCTACCTAGACCACCCACCATAGCTGGCTTTGAAGTAATAAGGAGCTTCACGTTCCTAGGATCGATAATAATGGACATGGGAAATTGCGAAAACGAAATAAAACGAAGAATAGCCATGGCAATAGATGCTACCACGAAATTGACTAAAATATGAAAAGACACTGCGATATCAAAGCAAACCAAACTCAAGCTGGCTTCTACATTAATATTTCCAATTGCACGTAGTAAGCGGAAACGTGGACAATAAAGAATAATGACACGAAAAGAATTGATGCGTTTGAAATGTGGGTATACCTTAGAATTCTAAGAATCTCATGGGCGCAACACCGTACAGATCAGTCCGTAATAGCAGAGCTCAACATTCAAACACGGCTATCCATCAGAATTAAAGAATCCTATCTGAAGTACTTTGGGCACATAGCGAGACGAACCAATGACATGGAAAAATTAATTGTGGAAGGCAAAGTCATTGGAAGACGACCAATAGGAAGATCGTCCAACCGCTGATCAGATGAAACCAATAACAGGTCTTGGGGCACATGAAGCCACCCAATTAGCCCAAGACAGAACAGAGTGGAAAAGAACCATAAAGAGAAGATTACATTAGACCATGCTCTTATAGGGCAAAGGACTGAGGAGAGAGTGGATATTCCCTTAAGTTATTAAAACTTGAAATCCCTGAGTGAAATGTTAGACGAGGGCAGCCTTCTAAGTTTTTACAAAAACTAGAAAAGAAAAAATTTTTTTGGAACAAACTGGTTTATTGCTTTTCAAAAACATGATTTTTGAAGGCTTTGACAGCTTCTTGAGCTGATGAAAATCGCTGTCTACGCATTGTTTGTTTGTCATTCGGAAACACAAAGAAGTCGTTAGGCGGTACATCAAGTGAATACGGGCAATGAAACATTAATCGATGTTTTTCTCCTTCCAATTAGCAATTGTTTGACGTGAGAGTTGGCATTGTCAAGATGAAGAATGATGCAACGTTTTCTGTTGTTTTTCCTGATTTCGTCGATGACTTCTGGGAAACAAATTGTTGTATACCATTCAGCGTTAACTGTTCTTCGTCCAATACAACCGAAGAAACAAGCGATCATTTTCTTGGAAGTGCTTCGTAAACGAACACCTTCTGTGGGATTCGGTTCATGTTGGAACACCCAAACGGTGGATTGCTTAGTTTCCGGTTCATACGAATATATCTAAGTTTAGTCACTTGTTACGATGTTGTATACGGATTTCGAATGTACTGCAGCCTTCGATGTGCCTAAGGATGCCTCTATGTCACTGTAACTCAGATGGCGATTTTCTTCAATCATGTGGCGCACAGCATCGATGTTTTTTGGAATAACAACCGATTTTGGTCGACCTTCATCACAGAGGGACGCACGACCACGGCGAAATTCTGCAAACCAATTGTAAACAGTCTTTTATGATGGTGCTTCATTACCAAAAGTTGAATGAAGTGATTCTGTGCATCGTTCGTCACGTGAAATTTCCATGTCACAAAATTGCCTTTTTAAAACGCTTACCGTAAACAAAGTGCTCGGTCAATTTCTAAGCTGCCACTGTTTTCACAATAACAAATGTCAAATATTATGAAAATAGTAATGACACATCTCAATAGCGCCACCTAGTGGTCGTTTGTAAAAACTGAAAAGGCTACCCTCGTAACGCCATAAATAGCAAAAATATGCTGAACGGAAGTGTTAAAAAACTAATTTTGATTCATACCATAAGTGGCAACACCATCTCATTTTAAATTAGACACATTGTATATATTTACATAATTATAACCTATTCGCGGCGCGAAAACCTTGCATGTTAATATTTTCGACATCGCTTATATGTAATTGTAAGTTGCATCAGTAAACCGATGTTTAAGTAGTTAATTTTTTTATTATCTAAATCGCCATTTTAGTGCCATCTGAATTATGCCTTAAATCAAGAAATGCCAAACCTACCTATATGATAAAAAATACCCACAATAAAAAAATTATATAATTCAAATTAACTTTTTTTAAATTGCATGGTAGTTGCATGAGAATAACTTTGTAAGGAATCACGTTTTGCGAGGCGAAAAAATCTACTTTGGTATGTTTCAACAAGTATGTCACGATTTTATACTATAAAATGATATTGCATCGCTAAATCGTTGTCACTAACTAAATAACGGAAACAGTTGCCACAATAGCGTAGTTATTTGTCGAGTAAATGTCTAATTACGTTTAAAATAACACCAGACCTTTACATAATAATGGTTGCACTAACTTATGCATAGATACATTACTCTACTTATTGTGTGTTAAGAGTAGTTGTCAGCAAGTTTAGCATTCTGGGACGGGCGTGGTGTGTATATGCGATTATACAATACAGAGCGCACAGCGCTCATTGCTTCACTTTCACCGGTCTTACCGTTTTGTAAGTGTACTTTTCATGCAATTTTTACTTATCTTGTTTCACAAGTTTTATTTAACACCACTTTTACAGAGCGCATTATTATGGCAATTAAAAAATTTAAAAGTTGTTTTATGAGTTGAGCAATTAAACTGCCCTATCTAGAATTTGCTTGCTTGCAGATAATTTGCTAGCCCTCCTGTGCATGTGCGTATGCGCTTTTAGTTTTTGCGAGTAAATCAACTGCCAGTCGCGTGCTTGCTTGACATTAATGACCTATGCTCGCGTTCGTTTCATATTACATGATACCGATTTTTGAGATTTTTTCAGCGGCGTTTTCACATTTTCTTACGCGAGTTTGCGACACATCTATGCCAATTCGTTAGATCGTGCGCAATAAATAATTGTTCCGTTCATTTATTTATATCAGAGACTAAAAATAAAAACAAATCAAAGATTCAATTTCCAATACTATTTTTTGTTTTACTACGAACAATAAATATTATTAAATGCAGTTCTCAATTTTACGGTAATGGGATCTCAAAGAAACTGAAGGAAGCATCTATAACAATTCAGATATCAAAATTTCCTATAAAGTATAATACTCAGAATGGTTGTCAATACCTCGTGGTAGAAAGCTGTTAACGACCACACTGTTAGGTGCTTCTCGTTAGCGCTAAGGTAGATATACAGAAGACCTACAGTTTAATGTCGAAGTCGAAGGAGTAGACAACAATAAAGATCACCAAGATATACAGGGTGTGAATGAATACATGTTACAAATTTATAGGGTATGTAGAAGATTCCAAATAGACCAACTTATAATAAGAAATTATATCCGGAAACGCACAGCTTTCGACCTAAGACTGGATTCACGGACAATCATCATCATCGTCATGTGACAGCTAACTAATCCATTGCTGGATATATGCCTCCTCAAGTTCTTTCCATGCTATGCTGTCCGTAGCTTGCCTGGACCATAGTTTTCTTGTTGTTTTGGAAAGACGATATAGAGTCTTTCCATCTAGTTCTTGGTCTACCGCGATTTCTTCTTCCCTGTCGCGGTCTCCATTCCGTCACTTTCTTAGTTCACCTATTGTCTTGTATTCTTGTTAAGTGTCCGGCCCAGCTCCTTTTCAACCTGGCGATGCGTCGAGCTACATCATCCACTTTTGTTCTGTGTCTTATATGTTCATTTCTTATCCGGTCTTGTAGACTCAATCCCAGCATGGCTCTTTCCATTTTCCTTTGGCAGGGTTTGAGTTTTTCCATCGTTACTTTCTTTAAGGTCCACGTTTCAGACGCGTAGGTTAGTATTGGCAGTATGCACTGATTGTAAACTTTTGTCTTTAAATGTTATGTTAGTTTTGTGTTAAATACTGTTTTATTAAGTTTGCCAAATGCTGCCCATGCTAATTTTATTCGCCCATCGACCTCCGCTGCTTGTGTTTCTTCTGATAGTGTTATTTTTTGCCCGAGATATATGTAGTCATCTACCACTTCTATGTGGTCATCTCCCGTAACGATAGGTGTTGCATTGTCTGTGTTCGTCATAATTTCTGTTTTTGAGGTGTTGATTTTAAGCTCTATTTTTTCAGTAGCCGTTTGTAGTTGTTGTAACATTACTTCTAGGTCAGGCATGTTGTCAGATAGTAACACAATATCGTCTGCAAAACGTAGGTTCGATAGGTATTCCCCATTTACATTTATAACCATGTTATGCCAATTTAAGGTCTTGAATGCGTCTTCCAGACTGTTTATGAATAACTTAGGAGAAATAGTATCCCCCTGCCTGATGCCTCTTCTAATTGGAATCGGGTTAGTGTCCTCTAATGTGTGGATAATAATTTTCGTATTTTCGTACAGGTCTTTGATTAAAAGTACGTATCTATGATCAATTCGACATCTTTTGATCGCGTTAATTGTTGCTCAGCTTTCGAGGGTGTCGAGCGCTTTCTCGAAGTCTACGAATAACATGTAAAGTGTTTGATTATATTCGTATGTCTTTTCTATCACTTGGCGTACTGTATGTATGTTGTTATGTGATTTTTAAATTTGCCGCACACTTTGGTAATTCCGTAATTTCATTTGCCGCTCCGTTGGAATTAGTATCGCTGTTCTAATTAAATTCTTCTTTTGGGTTACTATTTTCGGTCTTTTGTTTTGTCTGTCGAAGTTCGGAATGTATCAGTAGTCCCTTTGTGAAAAACTGCCGACTCCT
>JABXWE010034722.1:0-19647 GCA_014611495.1 Limonius californicus
AAAATAATTTTAATAAAAAAAAAACTTTAGAAAACATTTTTCAATCTAGAAATATTTCACATAGGCGGTGTTTTTTTAATTGTTATTTACTAATTTTGTATAAACAAGGCGATCTTGATTAGATAATACATTACATTGAACCATATCTTTCATCTAACAGCTCTAGTTTTTTTACAGGTTACACATTATTGTAAATTAAATTGTATATTCTTCTTTGGAAAAAGAATAAAAACACAATTTTTCATATAAATATAAAAAATACTTGCGGTATAACCGGAAGTGATACAAATATAAAAGTGTGAGCAGCTTTATATACGGATTAAGTTTACATTCGATCCTGGTTTTACGCTCAAAATTAAAGAAGATATTTGATTTTCCCAATATTTTACATAGCTTGTAGATTAATTGTATTAACAGTCCTGCCATTCTGTTTCTATTTCTTGCTCCTGTATATTTGTTTCCTAATATTATTTTTATCTTTCTATTCCGTTATGGGTTGTATTTTTTTATTAATTATCCGTATGCATTTCTTTCTTCTTCCTTTTTTTTCGCGTTATCCCAATCTCTACATTTCTGTTCAATTTTTTGTGTTTTTTTTTCTATATTATGTATTTCTCCCCCTTGCACATCTCCAACGCTCTTTGTCTTTTCACCTCTGCATTTCTCTGTTACCTTTTTCCTCTTTTACGAAATCTGAATTTTTCTCTTCAACCTTTTGTGTTTTGCCTACTTTGTTTTGTCGCTCATTTTTTTATATCCATTTATTTGGTTTCCTGCTTTTCCCCGGTTCTCTTCTATTCTTATTTTCTGCAATCTCTCTTTCTACGATTTGATTCTTTTTATTAGTTCTTCCAGTCTCTTTTAGCGCCACGTCCTCTCTTTTTACCTTACTTCATTTTCTACATTCTATCGCTCTTTTTCATTCTGTTTTGTTTTTACGTTTACTTTTTTCCTCTTCCAATGTCTGTTCGACAAATCACCTTTGTCCTATCATTACTCTTGGTCTCCCACTATTCATCCACGTCTCTCCCGTTTCTATTATCCTTGTTACAATCTCCGTTTGCAATTTTTGTGTTTCGTTTCTTTGTATTATCTACGATATCTGTTCTTTTTCTAGCTTATACATCAACTCACGGTTTCTATCTTTTCGCCATTTGTCCCTTACTCTTTATCCTAAACTCTCTTTATTTTTCTTCTTTTAGTGGAACGCTTTTCTTTCTTTAGTCACTATTACTTCGTCGTTTAACCGTTCCATATTCCAGCTATTTTCCTTTTTTTTCCTGTGCTCTATCACAATTCACAACTCAGTCGCTTCATTATACTCATATCCTTATTAATACATTTAATGCTTAACACCGTTACTAAATCGACTACATTTCTCATAAACAGTTTTAATTTGCAGGCATGGGTATCAGTAAAACGGATAAACAAATTTATGAACTTAGAAGAACTGGATTCCGATAGCGTTCAACATGATCCTGTAGAAAGTAAGTTATCTATATTATGACAGGCTATTTGATTATAATACTGATTTTTATTTCAGATATACCCATTCTGATTGAAAGTGGCAATTTTAGTTGGGGCGAGGAAACAATCCTAAAAAATATCAATTTGCAATTTGAAGAAGGTTGTCTGACTGCAATTGTGGGTAGCGTGGGTTCGGGGAAAAGTAGCTTGATCTCAGCTATCCTAGGAGAGATGGATAAATCTTCTGGACGAGTGAACACGGTCGGTTCAATAGCCTACGTTTCCCAACAGGCATGGATTCAAAATGCTACTTTGCAAGACAATATTCTCTTCGGGAAGAAACTAAACAAAAATGTATATAGCAACATTATCGATGCATGCGCGCTCAAACATGATTTTGATATGTTGCCGGCTGGAGATCAAACTGAAATTGGTGAAAAGGGCATTAATGTGTCAGGTGGGCAAAAACAAAGGGTCAGTTTAGCCAGAGCCGTTTATTCAAACGCGGATATTTATCTTTTGGACGATCCTCTAAGCGCTGTTGACAGTCATGTTGGAAAGCATATCTTCGACAATGTAATTGGTCCATATGGAGTACTTAAACACACAACAAGGCTACTTGTAACACACAGTGTAACTTATTTACCACAGGTGGATAAAATAATAGTGCTGAAAGACGGAGAAGTTTCAGAATCAGGTACATTCCAAGAACTTTTGGATAGAAAGGGAGCCTTTTCTGAGTTTCTGACCCAATATTTAAATGAAGTTAAAGATGACGATGAAGGTAAGCTGATAATAGTCCGCCTATTTGTTACAAAAATAATATATTTTTGTTCAAGAATTGGATGAATTAAAAAATCAACTAAGTGGCACATCCATTATAAAACAACTGGCAGAGAAGGTGAAACGTAAACTTTCCCAAACCTCGAAATCAGGGTCGGATGGTTCACTGCAACGTCGGAAATCCATAGAAGGAGAAGACAAAAAAGAAGCTGCTGGAGATAAGTTAATTGAGGCAGAGAAAACAGAAACTGGGAGCGTAAAATGGCAGGTTTACAAACATTATCTGCAGGCGATTGGTATCTTTGTCACTTTGGCTGTGATAATACTCAATATTGTAGTTCAAGCGTTCAACATTGGTTCTAATTTGTGGTTATGTAAATGGTCGACAGATAAAAACGTTACCAGCAGTCAAAGGGATGTGTACCTTGGCGTATACGCAGCTCTTGGATTTGCCCAAGGTAGAATTCGATTTTATTTTAAAAACCTAATCTCTAGCTGATTTTATTATTTTTCAGTTGTTATGACTTTCTTCGCAGCACTGGCGTTGTTCATCGGAGCTTTAAATGGAGCCTACTATTTACACAACTTATTATTGAATAATGTACTTAAAGCTCCATGCAATACTTTTTTCGATGTTACACCAGTTGGCAGAATTTTGAATCGATTTTCCCAAGATATTGATACTGTGGATAACACTTTGCCCATGATCATTAGAGGATTTAATGGGTGCTTCTTTGGGGTAATATTTTATTATAGAATGTTTACTATCTGTTTCTATTTGACCATTTGACCAATTATTTAAAAATGGCCTCTGCAAACTGAAATGAACCGGCTCATAATGTATCATTTTTTACGCGAGGAGGGGGATGTTAAGAAGTGACTAAAAAGAAATATGAAACAAAAATATCTAATGATCCAATGCTGAAGATAAAGATATACAGGATGTTAATGAACTGCAAGGACAAACTTCTAGGGCTTAAAGTATACATGAAAACAAACATTTTTTGTTAATAAATGTATGGTCAAAAGTGTTTCCTTTCAGGGATAGAGCTTCTCAAAGATTCTTTAAGAAGCGCCTAAATGTAGGCAACTTAATTTACTTCCTACTATTTGTTTCTATAACGACGGAAATTAATATAGGATAAATAAAGCCCTCTTTCCCACTTTTCAAATTCAAATTCCGTCGTTATGGAAACAAATAGTAGGTAGTAAATTGAGTTGCCTACATTTAGGCGCTTCTTAAAGAATCTTTGAGAACCTCTATCCCTGAAAGAAAACGCTTTTGACCACACATTTATTAACAAAAAATGTTTGTTTTCATATATACTTTAAGCCCTAGAAGTTAGTTTGTCCCTGCAATTCATTAACACCCTGTATATTATACATATATGTAAATAATATACTATAGAAAAACATAAAATATACCTAACAGTGCAGTGGCGTGTGGTAGATTACCCGCAGAAGATGATATATCAATTCCAACTACTGCTAACAGTTCTTTTATTTGCGAGGCGATTTCAAAACTAAACTGTATGTTACCGAAAAATTAGCCAGAAATTTTAAAATACATTTTTGACTTCTATGAACAAGAACAAATATTAAAAGTTAAAAATTATGTAGGAATCCTATTTTTGGACTAATCATTTTATATTTTGTTTGCCCTTATATTTGTCAATAAAATTGTTTTGTTAAACGTTGTGGGGAACACCAGCTGCCTTGTCTAAAAGTTATGTTTATAGTGTTGCCTTTCCATGCCATTCGTTTGTCGTAGAGGGCACTTTAGGTAAAAATGAAAATTAGAGTAGTCAGTAAGTCGGAGCGTGGGTTTTAAGATGGGTGCAAAACTTCACGCGTTTCAATGTAAGTGAATATCAGTCTGTGTATTGATTAGTTGTTGAATGCAACCAAGTAGTGGATACCTATATATTTGCTATCTGTAAGGTGGTGTAGATGAGCTATACGCTGTATTAGTTGTCTGAGGCTGTAGATAATGCTTTTGCTTTGGATAATGCAGGACTGTTAGTAGTTGTAACTACTGTATTACTATGACTGAGACTTGTAGATGTGATTCGGATCCAGCCAGTTTACCTGGGGTGAGCGAACCCGTCAGGATTCCGTTAGTAAGTACTAAATGCTTGGCGGGTCGGTGACGCGACATGGTTATTCGAATCGACCTCGACCTGGTTGACCAACCAGTGATCTCTGCATTGCACATTGTAGAGTGGCCTGTCTTTCACGCGTTTCCTTGATGTGAACGTGCGGCGACTTACGAAGGTCGTTGGGTGATCACAATAAGGTGGAGCGTTGATAACATTAGACTGCCCAGTACCTGTTACAGGTTAGGTACATAAGACATCTACCAATAACGGTTCTATCAAGGTCATCCCACCCCGAACGACAGCTACCAGAAACGGTCCTATCGCGTTGTCAAAGGTGAGTTACTAGATGCTACGTGGGACTCTACGTGGGGACACCCGACCCCCAGTAAACTACAATGCTAATGTAGCATTGTATTGTTGCTTGTGTGTTCAATGCTTTGCTGGTGTATGTTAAAATGGGGCTTGACTGTTTGTGTGTTTATTTTACAAGTCTTTCATAATAAGGTCTTAAGAATGTCAGTTAATGCACCCTGGAAATTTTTTACGTTGATAATTTTACATGTGGCAACATGAATATTCTAAAATTTTAAAAATCAAGTTGGTGTGTGCAGTTTCATACTTCACATTCGAGTCGACTTTTTTAATTCTGATTTATATTCCTATTACGTTAGATTGCATGTTTAAAGTATGGAATTTACGTTTTATGAATATGTTGATATGATGTGGATAGTTGGTGAGCTTGTGTGGTTGTAGCTCAGTTGGTAGAGCGCTCGCTTTCTGAATAAAACATCGATTCTGGCTTGGGTTCGAAACCTAAGCAGAACTATGCAGATTTATAAAAATTTTGTCTGCAACCCACCACACACAATTTCACAATCCGGCTTGCAACCGTGGTATCTTAATGCTAAAAACCTTCTCTGGAAATTCTGTCGTTCGGATACGACGTTAAACGTTAAACTGTAGGTCCCCCGTGTTTCTACTTTAGCGCTGAGGAGAAATACGTGGCAGAGAAGAGGCCGATGCCCAGCAGTGGGACAAAAAGGCTGTCAATGATCGGTTATTCATTACTTTTAGTTTGTAAAAACCGATTCTGGTTTTTTTATATTTGAGTAAGTGTCCTACCACGTTTTTTATAACATTATTAAAATCGTTTTATCCCGGGACTTTCTTTCTGTCCCGGGAACAGAAAAATTAGTGACCCAGAAGTCACAATGTATGAGATAAATGTTACAATTAATACATTCACAAATTTCTTCTTTTAAGAAAAATTTCGTCTAATGAGCATGCTATAGTTTTTTAAATTAAAAGTTTTTTTTTACGGACATCAATCGGTCCTGTTTGGTCCAGCACACCGGGAAAATGCCCGGTGTCCCGGAGGGCCAGTCCGGCACTGTATTTCTGTTACTGGTCTCAATTACACTGCAATAAAATAATTCGTATATTAAGAACTCAATATAAATACAAAATTACCATCTGATTAACAAAATTCCCCAATTTATAATTATAGTTTAAACTTCTAGAGGTCCGCGCCGAGGGGTTGACGCGAGCGGACGTGCTTAGGCTGGCTCCACGATTGTAGTAGGTTTTGTGAAGTTTAATGCGTGCCTTAAAACATAAGTGTTCAAATTAAATTAAATAAATTACAGTTTTGTATTAGAGCAAACTTTTAGCCAGTTAGTTTGCTAAAATAATTAATAGTAGTTGCAATTTCGATCATTTGGTGCCGTTAAGGGCGGGTTCCCGCGTGGGTCTAGAAACTGTTGTCGAATACGAACAAAGAGCCTCCTGTGCTCGAAGATCAGGGCCAGCGTTGGGCTAAAAATAGAATTCTTAAATATGAATAGGTCAGCTAGCTTAGCGGTTTACACTTAGTTGATGCATTTATTTACCCTAGTTTTAGTTAGCCAATTTATTCATCTTGTTGCCAGTAAGTTTATTCTTTAATTCAGTGTAGTTTTTAGTTGACTGTGTGAATAATCAGTGGAAAAAATAAATAACTAATTGTTCATAATTGAAATCATTGTTATTACGCGTGTAGGAACCACATGAAATTACGCTACTACAAATCGATTTATTTATCCAAATTTCATAGCTAGAAAAGGTAGGGGTGATGGGAACTATTCTGTTGAAGACAAAAGACCTACTGAATTGCGTTAGCGGATTCATGTACGTCGTCTATCTCATTAGCATTATTAATCCACTAGTGATAGTTAGCTAAATCGCTTTTCTATACGTTAAGCATTCCAGTCGTACGGATTGCGCGTATAAGACGAGAGTGCGCACGGACGCGGTTTAGGACAAAACAATTTAGTGAGAAGCGCACGAGAATTATTCAGGGGGAGAGGACCAAGGGGGAGGACTGAGGGAGTACCACCGATCAACGGAAGCAGCGACCACCTCCTACTGCTGCTGATGCTGGGGTGCTGGTTCGGCTCGATAGGCGGACCGATCAAAGGGGACAAGGTGGAGGTCAGCAAGTAACCAACAAGGAACTCAGCAAAACGAGGGCGAGAGGAGGAGATCAGCTAAGTGATCAAGCAGTCTAGTATTGTAGTCTAGTCGAAGCTAATAGATATTATAACGGTCCCGGGTGCGTACTCAAAATCCCATTGATGCGTAGCTTACTAACTATCCGGTGTTGCACCAGCGGTGCCTTGCGGTATACATTGCAGGCATGCTAACGTTGTGCAATGCCCCACCCGATCCCGCCCTATCCCGGAAATTCCTGCCCACCTTACTGGCATGGGATGGGCCTGGCGTATCCAGGATCGACTCTCTCTCAGCTCCATGTCAGATGATAATGATGATGATGATGAGTTTAAACTTCTATAGAGCTGGAATGGGGTTTTAACTTAGATATATTTTTTTCTGTTAATCCAATACTCGTCACGTTCAAATGGTCAGATTTCCCTTCTTTCCCTGTATTGTTGGTTGCATATTAACGAAATGTTTGTAGGTTCTAAACACTCTCTTCGTCATAAGTTATACAACACCTATATTTATGACAGTCATACTACCCATTGGCATCATATACTATTTGATCCAAAGATTCTATGTGGCAACATCTCGACAATTAAAAAGACTAGAAGCGGTATCTCGACCACCCATTTATTCACACTTCAGCGAAACGGTTTCTGGGGCATCTGCAATAAGAGCTTATGGAGAAACGGAGCGGTTTATCCGAGAATCTGAAGCAAAAGTTGACTTCAATCAAATCTGTAACTATCCCACAATCATTGCAACTAGATGGTTGTCCATTAGATTAGAAATGATAGGGAACTTGATTATTTTATTTGCTGCTCTATTCGTCGTTTTGAATAATGATATGAATGCTGGACTTGCGGGTCTATCCATTGCTTACGCCCTTCAGGTACCAGAATATTAAAAAGTTTGTTACATATTTGTTTACTAAACAAATTTTTTATAGATTACACAATCTCTTAACATCATGGTACAATTCAGTTCTGATATAGAATCGGGTATTGTCGGGGTAGAACGAATTAAAGAATACGCAGAAGTACCCCAAGAAGCTCCCTGGGATATTCCAAAAAGGGCTCCTGCTATAACTTGGCCAGATGACGGTACCATAATTTTCAAAGACTTTGCAATGCGATATAGGCCTACTCTTGATTTGGTTCTTAAGGATATCAATATTTCTATACGCGCTGGAGAAAAAGTTGGAATTGTTGGTAGGACAGGTGCTGGGAAATCAAGTTTGACGTTGGCATTATTCAGGTAACTTCATATATTTTAGTATAATTCTTGTTGACTGTGAATCCTGTTGGTAGGATCATCGAGGCATGTCAGGGCGAAATTATAATCGATGGAGTCAATGTAGCAGGAATAGGGCTCCACGCTTTACGATCACGCCTTACCATTATTCCTCAAGACTCTGTATTATTTTCGGGAAGCCTTAGAATGAATTTAGATCCGTTTGAGAAATATGCTGACGACGCTGTATGGACAGCCCTTGAACATGCTCACCTCAAGGAGTTTGTTCAAGGTAATAACAGAATAATAGTACAAAATATTATGTACTAAATGATTTGTTTTAAGGTTTAACGGCAGGTCTTCATCACGAAGTGACCGAAGGCGGAGAAAACTTATCAGTAGGCCAGAGGCAACTTGTGTGCTTAAGCAGAGCTCTTCTTCGCAAAAGCAAAGTTCTCATATTGGACGAAGCTACAGCTGCTGTCGATTTGGAAACCGACGATTTAGTTCAAAGGACAATACGAACCGAGTTCAATGAATGCACAATCCTCACTATTGCACATAGATTAAACACCATTATGGATTCGGATAGGATTATCGTTTTAGATAAGGGCTGCATTGCGGAATTTGATTCCCCCAGTAATTTATTACGAAATAAACGGACAGTATTCTATGGCATGGCTAAAGATGCTGGTTTGGTATAAGTTTTTAGTTAGAATGATGTTTTTGTTCATTGCTCAATCTAACAATCAAATTTTATTTGAGTAGTAGATATGGTTTTACTTGTTGTACTACATCATAGTATTAATTCTGCTCGTATCATGTGTACAAGTAATTAAAGAACATGGGATCTAGATGTTTAATACAAAGCAAACTTCAGTTAATCAAAAAATAAGTATACAATGTAAATTTTTGACGTAATATAAAATAAATTTAAAACAATTCTGGTGTTCAATGGTTGTAGGTGCAGTTATCAGCACGATACAGTGAAATTCGTGTATAGGGTGTACCTACTAAAAAAATATTTGCATTTAAAGCTTAATAAATTTCAACATTGTATGCAAGTTGATGATATCTATATACAACTACTTATAATTTCTTCAAAAAAAGGATAGCAATTATTACTCAACATTATAACGCGGAAAGATATTAAAAGAATATTAACGACAGCAATTTAACATAATGGCTTCTGTACACTGCGTTTACAGCCTCATCTAATTTCCGCCTTTTCTGTTATACAATTTACTTACAAAAACAAACTATGGCTGCTTCTTCTTCTTCTTCTTCTTCTTCAGACTTTTAGATCCATTTGTGGATATAGTCCTCCCCTTTAATTTTCCATGGTTCTCTTTCTCCTGCTACACGCCTCCATCTTTTTCCCGCTACTTGTGCTATGTCATCGCTCCACCTAGCAGGTGGGCGACCGACACTACGCTTGTGCATTCTTGGCCGCCAGTCGAGTAGTTTTCCGGACCATCTTTCTCTTCCCTGTCTTACTACATGTCCGGCCCAGCTCCATTTTAGTTTTGCTGCTCTTTCAGCCACATCTTCCAGTCCTGTCCTTTTTCTGATTTCTGTGTTTCTTATCTTGTCTTCCAGTGCGATGCCTAACATTCTCCTTTCCATGTTTCTCTGTGCTATTTGTAGTCCAATTTGAACCATTCATTCATAGCACAAATGGTTGCTTAAACTATACAAAATACTGTTTTTCGACCAACTTTAAAGTTATTTGGTACGACACAAAACTTAAATAGCAAAGGGAATCGAACATCACAATTGAAAGTTCCCTTCGTTAAATGTACGTCAAGATATATTGCTTTGAGTATAACACATACTATATATTAAATAGTGCAGCATTCAAGTTGTAAATCAACGGACCAATTATAATTTAAATACACACAAAATATTTGACAACATGACAGTATGAGGTGCGTCCAAAAGTGAAGATCCCATAAAAAAATTATCAAAAAACACCAATTAGGCTCGATCAAAGTAAGGTCCCGGGGACTGAACTCAACGATTCCAGCGACGTTGCCATTCTTCGCAGAAGTGCTGCAAGTCTTCGTATGAAAGGCTGTTCAGAGCCCTCGTCGCGGCTGACTGGACGTATTCAACAATATCAAAATGGTGTACTTTCAGGTGAGTTTTAATTTTGGGAAACAAAACAAATCATACCGTGCCAAGGGCCGTAGAAAGGGTTAGGACAGGTAGGGAGGTTCTTCAGTATCAAAAGCTCTCTCACAACCAATGTGTGTGACTCGGCGCATTGCCATGGTGGAGGATCTACGTTTTCATGTTAGGACGCATTCGCAACACCCTTCTCCTCAAGCGCCCCAGAACCTGTAAGTAAAAACAACGACTTTTCGTCTGTAACGAAAGTGAAAAGCAAAAATGCTCTTTTGTATCGCATCGACGCTTCGAAAGACCTTGGCTCAACTGAGGAAGGTCCGGTCGTATACTCGAGATACCCCTGCGCAATCTACACTCCCACTTTCCTCACGCACTCCATGAGGATCGTAAAAAATCATTCTCATTACTTTTGGGACGCACCTCGTATACGTAGGTCTAAAGTGTCATATTCAGATTTTAGCAAGGAGGCGATGCGTCAATAAGAACTAGGTAGAACGTATAAAAAGTCGAAACACACTAACTCAATACTTATTCTACAACAACGTAAAATATAATGAGTTGTTTAACAAAAATACATTGACACCTATAACTGGGAATACCCTGAGAAACTATCAACGATAAGACAGGATAGTATTAGACTATTAACAAGTTTTTTTGCTGGTAACAAAGTGTAATGTCCTTTATGCAGTTGTTGTTTAAATAGACTCTGGATACGAGAATAATTTTTAATCTTGTGTTAAACTATACTGTTCGCTGAAAATTTAACATACAGTGATGTGAAAAGGTACTGCATCACTTGAAGAATTCGAAAAAACTTGTATTAAAATGATATTTATTAATTTTTTTAGCTAATCAATGTATATTCTCACACAGATATTCAAACATTAACAGATCAAATTTTTGCTTGTTAAGCAAAAACAACTTGAAATAAAACATTTACTCAAAATTAAGTATTTTTATTATTGTAACTTAAGTTTAAACCAACGGTATTGCAAAACATACTAATTTGATTAATATTAGAATAATTTAATACTTTATCGGCCGTTGTCCTTGATGACTAATTTGCATCTATTTGGCATAGAATTTACTAAATTCTTCCTTGGAGATGCAGTGCAACCAGGCTTTGATAAAGGCTTCGATTAAATCTATTTCTTCTAAGTTTTTTCTTCGAAATGATGTTATCTATTCCTTGCCACAAGTTTTCTACGGGATTAACGTCTGGGGACTGTGCTGGCCAGGCCAATCCATTCCATCGAGTTTATTGGTCCACGTCCAATATTGAACCACTTTTGCTCAATGGCAAGGTGCAAACAAATCTGTCCCATTAGGCAGTATCTTATTCTGCAGTATTTAGTATTTTATGGCATCCCCGAGACCATATACAGTCGACCAATGCCTTCGGCAGACATGCAGCGCCACACCATAATAGACGTTGGGTGTTTTATTGTTGGAAGTACGCATTTTGGTTAAAATTCTTCCCCAGGAAACTTTCTGCCTTACGTATTACCGGCCTGATTATAGATATTAAAATTGGATTCATTATTGAATAGCACCTTTTGGCATTGTTCGCGTGTCCATTGACGATCTTCTTTGTCCATAGCAAGCTGTCGAATCGGTATTTCTCGAAAAGCAGCGATACATCCTCGGAGTCTAAAATAAAGACAACTTGTTCTTATAGTAATTGTACAGAAACTCGCACCAACAGCTTCTAACCATAATTTGGTCACTTCTGTTGAACTGAGGCTCCTACAACCAGACTGGTTCCTCTTCAGCATCATCTCTAGCAGATGTTATTGTTAGTCGGACAATCCGTGGTTTATTTTCAATTTTTCCATTTTGACATACTTTACGGTTATAACACAGAAGGTATTTCTCATACAAATGAGTTTTAAACGAGCATTAAGTTATTTATAATTACCATACTATTTTTCAAAACAATAACGTGTATTGCATTGAATTGCATTCAACAATATCTACTTCTTTCTTTCTTTCTTTATCAATTCCTCGTTTACCTTGCGGTGTCGAGGAATACCTATTTCAATTTATCTAAATAAATCCAAGATCACAGCAAGCAGATATGATATAGTAATGACAAGATATTTAAATCTATTTTTCAGTAATTAAGTATAGTATAAATAGGGTTAGGATAAATATGCAAATGACATTTAGACGTTTTTGGTAATAAATCCATATTTTAATTGTTTTGGGCATTAGTGCAGCACTTGTCTGTTTAAACTGCATATTTATACAATTTTTGGGTGTACTCGAATTGCACGCAAATTACATGCAAAGGATTACCCTCGCTCGAACTGCACGCAATGTTACTTGCAAAGTATTAAGCTTGCAATCGAACTGCACGCAAATAGATAATTATCTATAATTCCAACTTATTGAATTATTTTCTTTTCTTCTTCTTCAGAGGTAATAACTTCTCTGTAGTTGCTCTGTAGTAGTCGTAGTAACAACAGTGATCAGAAATGGAAGAAGTTCGAGTGATGTTGAGTGAACAGGGAAAATGTTTGTTGGTTGTTAATAATTACAAGTTTTATAAATCTCGTGAACTTAATTCATCAGAAGTGTACTGGGACTGCACAGTGAGAAAATGCAGTGCAAAAATATAATATACTATTGGCGAAACTAATGTTATATCAAGAAAATCAGATGATCATAATCACGAAGCAGAACCAAAAAAAATTAAAACGCAGTATGTATCAAACTGCAAAAAGAAAGGCAACAGATGATATGTTGCAAAAGCCGTCCAAACTGATTCACTCCGAGCTAAAAAAAATATCGAATAACGAATTTGATTGCTTCACGTCAAAAGACATATGTAACATACGTAATACTATGAATTATGCCAGAAAAAAAATGTATCCCAAATTACCTACAACCACGGAGGAAGTGCATAACATTCTAAATACTTGGCAATTAAAAACTAATAAAAACGAAAATTTTGTTTTATGTAATGACGTAGATAAACCAATTGTGGTGTTTTCATGCACAACTAACATTAACCACATGTGTAAAAGAGAAATTTTGTTTATGGACGGTACGTTTGATTATGCTGCGAATCATTTTACGCAACTTGTTACTATCCATACTGTGGAAAACGGATATTCTATTCCTGTAATATTTGTTTTGCTGAAAAATAAAGAAGCGGTTTCCTACGAAATTGCATTCCGTATAATAAAAAACAAGTGTGTGGAAATGGAACTTGTTCTCCAGCCAAAAGAAGTTGTTGTCGATTTTGAGAAAGCTATTCATATAGCTGTGAAAAAAGTCTGGCCCAGTGTTAACATTGTAGGTTGCCGCTTCCATCTCTCACACTCATGGTAGGTTTGTTTATATTTCAATTAATAAAAGTAGACCTAATATAAGACAAGTTTTTTTTTTAATTTTTTGAGTTTCTGATTTTAGTCTGAAATATATTTTTTCCTATAATGTAACTTTGCTTCATCAATACTATTTAACTGTTTGTATATTTGTATAACTTATTTATTTAATTATTCTAATTCCTTTTTGTAGGTGGCGCCAAATGCAAAAACAAGGATTGGCAAAGGAGTATAAAAGAAAGATTCCGAAATTGGCAAATGGTTAAAACATGTATTTGGTTTAACATTTCTACCTGCGGAAGAAGTAGGCGATTATTTCGCGTTTGATTTTGAATCCGAAAAACCTAGTGACAGCAGAGTATCGCAGTTTGCTGATTATTTAGTAGATACTTATATAAGTGAAGAGGCTCAATTCTCACCACAAATATGGGCACAGAACAGTGTCTCACTCTGTAGAACCACAAATAGTTGCGAAGCATTCCATTCCAAATTTAATTCTTGTTTTTATTCAGCACACCCCCATATTTTTACGTTTGTAGATGTGTTGTTAAACTTTCAAATGGATACGTACATCAAAATAAATAGTAACAAAATAAATGTATGTAGAAGAACCCCGCAAGTGAAGCGGGAGAAAATTGTTTTAAATTTACTACAAAAATACCAAGAAAATCATATTTCTCGCTATCAATTTGTAAAAAGTTGTTCTTACCAATACAACGATAAATAAAAAATTTTTTATTTGTGTTATGTACATATATTGTATGTTGTTTTTACAATTTGCAATAAACAAAATTGATTTAATTTTACATGCTTGTCTTATTTTACTGTGTTCTGTAAATTAAGCTGTTCTGCTACCTGGTATTATTAGCAGAGATTAAAACGACCCTGGATTAAAAAGATTATTTGCGTGCAATTCGAGTGCAGCCCAATTTTTTGATGTCAACTACAGATTCACTTTGTTAAGTAGTCTGGGAATTTCCAGAAATTTTAAATAATCTTCTGAACTCATTCTTCTGTATTTTGAATGGTTAGGTACTTTCTTAGTTGTTAAGCTTCGAAAAACCAGAAGTCTTGGAAATGCTAAGAGGATTACCAGGGTTTGAGTGGTCCTGTTGCGTTAACGGGATAATCTGTGAAAGTTTAACAATTCATCATTTCATCAATAATCAGTTATCTACTAGTTCCAATAATGTGTTAACATCTTCAAGATGCCGAAAGAAAAAAAGTGTATAAGTGCTATTTTAAACCAGTTTGTGAGGGACTATGATGATTTCACAACAGATGGGCTTCTGTTATTTTGTAAATAATGCGAAGTTCCTGTTGCGGCAACCAAAAAATTCCAAATTGCGCAACCTCTCGAAACCGGAAAACATGCAAGTAATAAAAATCGAAAAAGGGAGAATAACCAACGGCAAGTGTTAATTTCTTCTTTACCAGGGCCTGGACCTAAACGTTCAGAATTTAATGAAAAAGTGTGTAGGGCTTTTATTTGCGCTGATATTCCGTTGGCTAAATTAAAGAATGAAGTTCTTTGCAATTATTTGGAAAAGTACACGTAACAGAATATTCCAGACATATCGACATTATGAAAAAATTATGATTCCGAGTTATATGCAGCAACATTACACAAACTAAGAGAAAAAGTAAAGTATCGCAGTATGTATTTGGGTGTCTTTGGATGAAACAACCGATGCAGAACAAAGATGCGTAGCAAATTTTGAGTTTGGTATATTAGGGGTTAACGAAGAAAAAATAAATCATATCTGATGACTTTAAAAGGCTTGGATAAAGTGAATCATTCAACAATTGCTGCTTTTTTCAACTACTCTCTAAGCTTATTGTGGCCGTCTGGAATTTTATATGAAAAAGTGCGAGTGGTTTGTAGTGATGCTGCACCATATATGGGTAAAGCAATGCGAGGACTGAAGTTTTTGTATCCAAACATGATACATGTGACCCGTTTAGCACATGGTTTACACCGAGTAGCTGACTTGTTCGCAATCTTTATTCAAACGTTAACGTGCTGATATCATTTGTGAAAAAAATTTTTCTCAAAGCACGGAATAGTGTGCAGAAGTTTCGGAAAGTTGCGAGGGACGTTCCACTTCCGCCCGCGCCAATCATTACAAGGAACTGGGATCGACGCTGCTGTGTATTACGCTGAAAATTTTGAAATTATGAAGAAAGTTGTTATTTAATTCGACTCTGAAGAAGCACAGGGTATTCTGAGAAAAAAGGGTATTCGAGAAGATTTGATTTATATTCAGGCTAATTTGGCTTGCATTTCAACTGCAATCTCTAAACTAGAAGCGAAGGGATTAAGCGATTATCTTTACAAGACAGCATTGAAATAGTAGAATAAATTAAACGAAGTGCTGTCAAAAAATACGGGCTATCAACAACTGAAGAATATAAGCGGGGTGTTGCAAAATGAAACAGCCCTTGATGCAAGAAATGAACAATTAAATATCATTGACATTGTAAATTATGAATTTGTGCCAATAGTGTCGTGTGATGTCGAGAGAGAAATGTATTACACCACGTAGTTAAGTTTTTATAATGTAATTAATTTTAGATTAATAATTTAAAATTAATAATTAGTAATTTTATGTTTTTTGATTAATGTTAATTAAACAATTTTGGATTAAAAAAATGTTTGTGTATTTTCATAAAAAAATTAATATGTATTGATATAACATTAATGTTATTTTTTATAATTTGTTAACTTTTTAGTGCATATTTAAGTGTATATTTTTGATGTTTTTGATGCATATTTGGAAGTTTTTTGTGCATAATTAACCTAAACCTAATCATAAGTTACGTTAAACTCCAAGCAACCCGAACACACGTTGGTGATGCAGGACTTTTTCAATGTAGATGTAAATGAAAGCACCTGGAAATAAGTTGCAGAAGGGCTGCGATTGGTTGCCTAAACAAAAGAGATTTAATATTTTAAACTCCTAGCAGCTCTTTAACTATTATAAAGTAGTCATTGCGGTTATGTAAACGCATAGAAAATAAAAGCAAATTCCAGGTTTTCTGCGTAGTCATTGATATAAAATGGTTTGTCTGTATCATGATGGCCTTGTCGGGGGAAGGAGATTAGTGAGGGAAATATAAATTATTTTTAATATTTGCAACATAGGTACTCAATTATATTTACAATTTTTAGCTTAAAACAAGGATTCGAGGACAAAATCATAATTTCCTTCGTTTCTATAGGTCGACATTCATTTGTAAACTCACTCCTTTAAAACAAATCGATTGTAAGAGAAATGTAATATTAAAATATTAAATTTATGTTTGCTTATCTACCGACTCAATGCCTGTCTACCATGCACCCCCTCTCCTACAATGTAATATATCAACAAAATTATTCTGTTTCTAGATATACCTCTCGCAGAAGACTAAACTACAAATTAATCACAAATTACATGATTATGCTAAATGTTTTGTTAAATACAACTTGTAAGGTTTTATAAGCACACAGTGGAACAATTTTAATATTAAGTTATATCACAATAAATAGTTGGAAGAAAAAATAATAATTGTATCATAACAACATTAAATTGTCTGTAGACTATAATCTTATGTCATCGGAATTCGACCCAAGCTAGAACTTTTTGCGTTTTTCAGCTCCAGCCCATACACATCACTATGCAACAAACGAAAAATATAAAAAATATATCATACTTGTTTTGTTCAGTATTTTATAATAAAATTATTCTATTTTTAGGTACAATTCAGAACCTGCACTAAAGCATAAAGTCCTTCACAGAGTATTACACTAAAAAGTGAATCACAAATTATACATAATTATACTAAATGTTTTCTTCAATACAACTTGAAGCGTTTTATAAACACACCGTACAACAATTTTAATACTGAATTATATCACATTAACGGTTAATAACAAAAATACAAATTTCTAGCAATGCCGGATATTTTCGTGCCAATGGAATGAATCATCATGTAATTAAGGTTAAAAATAACGAACGCGGAATGGTATTAAAACGACATTTTGATGATTATCCGAATCTTCTCTGCCCCACTTTTTACACTATTGTATGCAGAGAAGGTCATGTTTTATACAACCAGCCAAACCTCCCATTGTAACAATTTAGTCTACTATAGTAAACAAGTCTCCTTGGTTTGTAAAAAGGAATGAATGGTTGGGTACTTACTTACTTTACATGTTACCTGTATTGTATAACGAAGCGACAGTTTCCATAAGAGTTATATAATATTAAGATGGTTACTAGTATGACATGAGGGTCAGGGGGAAGAACCTACTAAACATGTGCGGACACTCTTAATGATTTTAATTAAGCAGCAATGCCAAATTACTTGATGGCAATTTAAAAGTATGAGGCCTTTTGAGTCGCTAATTTTATAATTTCTGTATCGTTCTTTTGTGGTGTACCAACCATCCTTGCTGGTAGAATTATTCATTACACATATAAAATGAAGCATGTTTCAATTATTAATACCGTAAATATTGTTTAGAAAAAAAAGTGGAATTAATTAACATTAAAAAAAACTAATATCAAAATGTTGCGCAATGTGTTGAAAACAGTAAGTAATACATTACAATACATATATAGTCGGGACCACTGTGGGAAGGCAGTTTTGCAGGGTACTTGGCATTTAAAACTTCACTTGCGTTAAGAAATGTTCCCGTGCGTTGAAAGAAGACAACCGCTTTTACGCTGGTCTTAGCAAAGACTTTATACACGTCAGCTCCAAACAGGCAAGATACAAAACGAAAAGCGGATTATCTTTTGTTACGTACATTGCTTTAAGATTGGGTAGAAATAAAACAGAGTTCCTCAAACTTCATAACTCTATACCTACCCCATAGGCATTTTTTTGTTTGTTTTAATTAATTTAATTATACATATTGTAGTACTAAAATTAGTTTTAATACGAAACGCATTAATTCCAGATTATAACAATTCCAAAGAAAAATTCTAGTAACAGATTACAGTTTTATATTAAAAAAATCAGAATTTTAATTTCAGAATTATACGAAAAACACAGTTTTTAATTTTTTGTAATTGAATCCATAAATTCCTTTAATTAAACATACATTAGTTAATTGTACACTTACACGAATTAATACATGTATAAAGTATAAAAAAAATCCTGTCAGCTTGTACGATTTTCCCCTTTGGAAAAAATCCACGTTTCATCCAAGAACACTAATTGTCTTTTTAAACCCACAGCATTTTGTTTATATTTTTTTAAAAACTCCTACCTACCTAATATTAACGACTTTAGATGTTAAATGACTATAGAACGTAATTGATTAATAATTGATATTTAATACCATCGTAAATTTCAAATTTCTTTGTATTTATGTCCTAATTTAGCTAGAAATGCTTGTCATAAGGTCGCCTAATGCAATTGAATATTTTAAATAATTAGAACGTACAGCGCCGCTTCAGTTATTAACTTGTTGAGAACTGCAGGTTTCCGTTTGGATAGATTTTAACTTACACCATACGAAAATGCCTTCGGCAAGAACTGCCTTCCCAAAGTGGTCCCGACTATACCTACTAAGTTTTATTTTCTGTTGGTTTAACAAAGTGTGCTCTTGAACTCATGTTTACGCTATAGACTTTAACAGCATGGATATAAGGTTAAAAGCTTATACAGGGTGTCGATTTAGTGTACGATTCTTTTATATCGAAAAGTGCAATTAGTTGTGTGGAATTTTGTTCTATTTAATGTTTTTGCGACACCGAGTGTTTAGTGAAACATGCCAAACTAAATTTCTGTTTTTTTTAATGGAACGCCCAATGTACTATGTACAGTATAACTTCGTTAATTCGACACTTCAGTAATTCGGTCACTGCTAAAATTTAGACTGTTTTGTGCCATATAACTCTCCAATACGGACACATTTGAAAATTGTTTAAACAATGCTTTTAAAAGCACGTAAAAAAATTTGAGATGTGCAAAATTCATCACAAAGGGGGGGGGGTCATTTTAATAAGATAACGCTCCCTCTCACTCATCCAAGGACGGATTACCTTTCATTTATACTTTAGAGTTATGGTTTCACCACAAGGGTGTATGGGGGGGGGGTCCAAGGTGTAAAAAATTTAAAATAAAACAGAAAA
>JABXWE010034724.1:0-13757 GCA_014611495.1 Limonius californicus
ATCGCTGTTGCTACCGAGGTAAAATTTTCTAAGTCCCTGGAAATTATATTTTGTAGGGCATAAAAAATCCATTTTTTTATTTTCGCGGAAAAAGATTCTTTGACGCAAACAAATAACAACCGTTAGAATAAAAAAAATATTTTTCAAAAAAAGAGGGGGGAGGGGGCCGGTGCGTTTACATATATCCACGAGTGTAATATTTCTTTGCATATTCATATGCTCCATTACGTACTGAGCGATTCAGTGAAAACCCCAGCTTCCTATCTTTTTTCGTTTATTAATTAAAGGAGTTTGAAGTTTCAAACTTCCAAGCTTCGTAAAGGGCGCCACAGGAAAATTACGGAGTTCTTCAAAAAACATATCGATAGCCCCTTGCGAGGTCTATCGACATATGAAATTTAAAAAAATTCCTTGGAGCAGTTTTTGAGAAATAATTTTTTGAAAATTTCCAAAATTTTGATAATTCGTAATTTAGGCCCCTTATAATTTTTCAAAAAACTTTTTATATCACCTCATTTTACCCTTCATATACTATTCAGAAAATAAAAATCATTTGAATCGATTCATCCGTTTTCGAGTAATTGGGCGTTAAACTCAAAATTTTCAAAAAATCATAGCGCTCTTCATTTTAAAGCTAGCGAGTTCGGCAAAAAAACTAACAGATTTGTCTTATGACCCTCTATCGTTATCCGCGATAAAAGTTTCAAAATTGTAATCACAAAAAAAGTGATACCAAAAAAACATGCGTAACTTCCGCTTCCGGTTTCGGATTTTTTTGAAAAGCTTATTTTTTCGATGAATTTTCGATACACCCCCGCATTCCAAAGCGCATCAAAATCGGAACAATACTTTCGGCTGTAGGAGCGTCACATACGTACATACGTACGTACATACCCACCCACAGACAGACATTTTTTAAAAACCACTTTTTTGGGTTCCTAGAGACCCAAAACGGATATATCCGTTAAAATCTCGATTTCGAAAATTTTCATGATTTCAATACTTACCCTATACCTATAAGGTATGGGAAAGTAAAAAACTGATAAACAGAGATTAACAAGAAAGAACAGGACATTTGGAAAAACAGGAGTACACGGAAGACATGCAGGGTAAGGTCGTTTGAGAGTAACGAGTGGTATCCAGAACAGATTTTTGATAATAAATACCTTAAAATAACAATTCCTAATATTCCAGGTTTTAAGAAACTGTCTATTCAAAACACATTCAATTATATCGATAGAAACTACAATGTAATAAACTGAAAAAGCTTCAATTCTTTTGCAGATGTTCAACAAGAGGTTCTCTATTGACTTTAACACATCGTACAACTCGTTGAATATTCCCGCGTGGGCATAGAAATTGACAGCAGAGTGACGAAGATTTCATTCTATAAAAGAATCAAGTTTTAGATTCTAAAGGGAAACAGTAAACGCAATAGGGCATACAAATGAAACGGTGAATGTTATACGTACATATCACAATTTCACTAGAGGTGATAGATTCTTTTGGTAATGGCTCTGTAATGATTTAATATGAATTTCTTTAAAGGATCGTCTTGACTTCGTTAACGCGCAAAATGGAGCTATAAATGCCGACATTTTACAAGATAATGTGGTACCTACCTGTTGCAGCAATCGTTGGTGAGAAATTACTACACATACATGATAACGCCAAGGCCCACGCTACAGCAACAGTGCGTCTACATCTTGAGGGTCAATACATTGCGATTTTAAATTGGTCAGCGCAAATTCCGTATCTGAATCGAATTAAATACCTGGGAAACATATTTACGCAACTTAGACCGCTTAGAAATCTTCCTACAGTTTCAAATCAATTAAATGTTCTTCTTCAGCAAACATGGAACAACTGTGACTAGTCAACGAATCAACGAACTTACGTATAAACCGTCGTTCTCAAACTCTAATTTCAGTATAAAATACGAAGGGCATTCTAAATCTTTCCAGAGCAGCTAGGTTAGAGAAATAACAGAACGGCGAAAAATTTGTTATTTTTCAACGTAGACTGCACTAATATTTATACACTACCCGCGATGAAGTTTCGACAATTTCAGATCTGACTTTTCTTGGCATTCAAAATACTCATTTCATCTCTTCAGAAGGTCAGAAGGTGTTGTAGGTAACTTGAAATAGGTAATTATTAACAGTTATTATGAACTCATCAAAGATAGTACATATGATTTTTTGCATTACTTATTACATAAAATCTGTAAATAATAGGAAAAGCAAGTGATAACCTAATAATAAAATTATTTTAAAAACAAGAAGTGCAGAAAAGAAGGGTTACCTTTTCTTATGATTTTACTAATGCATCCGCATTTTTTCAGTTATACAGTTTTGAAGATTGTCTAATATCATAGACTAATAATTAGTCTACGCTAATACGTATTTAGCTGTTTAATAATTATAATTTGGGGGTTAGTGATTCTGACCATTATATTTGTTAAAACTGTTTTCAGATCGGATAGCACTGCGGGGAAAGAAAATTTTAATAAATCTACAATATAACGTTGAATAACCTATTAACCATGATTAAGATAACCTAGAAAGGTTTAAAAAATCATACATAATTGCATACAAATCTGGACGCAAATATTTCATTTTTAAAACCATTTAAAACTTAAATTTCTTCGAACCGCAAATCCATCCCGGTGGGGTTGAATTTACACTAATATATAGATAACCTTACTATTTTGGCATTACGTTTTTCTGAAATATTTTCTATGGTGAAATTGATTCTTATACTTATTTACCACATCCAGGAAACTCGGTTTTTAAATTAATCAGCTTCGAGATATATGCACGTTTCTATTTGTCATAATTCTCCCTCATTTATAGTACCTTTATAAGGCAAGCGATTGACAGTCTTGTTTTAATTTTCTACAGTAGAATGCACTGCATATACAACGAATACAGTTTTTCTGGCAAATTGGAAACTAAATTTTTATCAAAACAATTATAGAATTTTCTCCATTTATCTCGTCGTCATAACCCAAAGTAGTTTTTCTTAGCAAATAATGCTAATTCTATATCAGTGATGAAGTCGTTCTGCACATACTACAACAAATAGCAGCCCACAAAACATTAAGGTTTTCAATTCCCTAATAAATGTATCCTTGTGCAATTAAACCGTGCTTCCAGAAACTGCTTGTAAACTAATGGTGCCGGACTCCTTGGTTGCCGCTCCCCCGGGTTTGAAACGAATCTATAGGCGGAATGCCGGAACCGTTCTTTGACGTCGAATTGACGGTCGGGAGAGGGTCAAAGTCGAGATTTCGGCGTTTTTTTCAAATTTTCGATAGGGCACCGTTTCCGGGACGGTCAAAAATTGCCCCCCACCTTCCACCCCCACCTCTAGAATTTTTACCGCTTTTTCAAGTTCGACAGGTTGCGAATGAGCCGTAAAATACGGAAAATTTTAGGAGGCCGGAGGAGTGGAGCACTTTAGATTTTTATATACTCGCAAAAACCGATCCGGACGAATGGTAGTCCTAGGCGAGAGCTTTCCGGTGATTTTTTTATTTTATCCGTCGCGATCTCCGGACCGCCACCAGCGATCCCCAAACTTTTTTTTCTTTTGGATATTTCGCGGTCCGTAGGTGGTTTAGGGTGACGCCCCGGCCGGTATTCGACGCATCAAAGGATGGGACATAACGTTATGTGGATAAAACCCCACCTCGAAACCTTCTGAAGATCGGCCCCCCGAAAAAAAAGTTTAAACACATTGTTTACAATGCGAAAAAAAAATTTTTTTCGAGTCAGATCAAGCTCGGGGAGACCTGGCCGAGTACGACCTGCCGAAAGTGCATCCGAATCAGCCTACTCGTTCGCAAGCCGCGGCTGTGGAAGCGACTTTGACGGCTAATAAGTCGGCCATAACTGGAGCGATCGAGACGAATTTTTTTTGCCGGTTAGTCAAAAAAGTGTCTAAATTGCCCGTTTTTGGGGTACCGCCGCCGAGTTGCAGATTAACGTAACCGCCTGAGGAGTGCGCGGTTCCAGACAGCTATCGTTGCTCTAGAATTTTGGTAGTGAGCGTCGTTGTCGAAAATAGCCCTCTTCATGTCGAGAAACGCCGGGGTCGAAAGACGGCGACGTTTAAAGTTCGAGGTCACCATAAGGATGTCTCGTTACGTTTTCCGCTGGTGGCCGTTTCGAAATTGAAAGGCTTATATTTTACAAAGTAAAAGCTAGGAATAGCTAGGAAACTCGTCTTAGGTTGTTGGAAAGAGCGTCACGGATACTACTTGGTACTGTGGACCCGTTCCGATCGGGCTACGCAGTACGCCGCTAGGGGGTGCGTAAGAATTTTCTACATATAACTCTGGAACCACCCCACTAGGTGAATTTCGCTTAGGGTGCCAGATGACGCCTTCCGAGTTCTGTAACACGAAATTGGAATTTTCAAGGATATAAAATTACCGACGTTGGGGCTGTTGCTGAGGCAGCGCTAAAAACGGCCAGTTATTTATGTTTATGAAAAAGATAAATGGATATATTTCCATTTAGACAAAATAGCTGGGCCCTCGGACCACCCACATCCCAGAGTCGCCTGCTCTCCTTCCAGAGCAGAAAAGTTTGTGCACCCATTGTACCTATCGGCGCTCGCCTCTGTAAATTACGTCCTTTCTTTTCCCCAAATCTTTTCATTCCCTTTCGCGCATATCTTTCTTCCTTCTCTCCCTTTCATCCCCCCTTGTTCCCATTGTCTCATTCGCTTTTTCCTCCTTCGACCAATTTCCTATTTCATTCTATTTCCACGTCTTTCCCCCAACTTTCTCCTTCCCTTTCCCCATTTCCCCTTATTCTTCCTCTTCCTCGGTTTCCTCCCTCTCCTCTTTTAGGGGGGTTAGGAGCTCAGTAGGCAGAGCGCTCACTTTCTGGGCAAAACATCATTTATTGCTTGGGTTCAACTCCCCAGCATTACTATGCAGCATATACAAATCTTGTACCACAACCCACTACACACAATTGCCCAATCCGGTTAGCAACCGTAGGATCTTGGTGCTAAAAACCTTCTCTAAACTTTCTGTCGTTCGAAATCGATCTTAAACTGTAGGTCCCTAGTGTTTGTATCTTAGCGCTAAGGAGAAACGCGTGGCAGAGAAGTCGAACGAAAAGGCTCTTAAATACTACCCATACTACATTTTCAGTCTGGCACCAATAAAGGTTTAAGTTTATAGTTGCAGTATACTTAAATACAGTTTACAGCTGGAATTTTGTATTTATACCAATTTAGATTGTTTATTTTCTAACTATTGGTAGCACGTTACCGTTGAATTGTTAATTTAGCCGGAATGCCAAATTAAATTTGACATCCCTAGTGTATAGTGATATAGTAAACAGTTTTTTACAAATTAAATCGCGAACTCTTCTGTCGGTCCTGGTACATGTGACATATTAATATATGTAGGTACATTAAAAGGAAAAAACTCACTGATCATCCTACCCACAAATCCAGTTACTTTTGTTATAAATTATTTAAGTTTCCCTGTCAAATTTACGCGCTACAATACTCTCTCGTGCCGTTTTATATAATTTAAATCCGCCAGGGCTGGTTCTAATTGTGGAATGTTTACGTCATGGTCATAAGGACGGGCCTTTCAATGAATATTTCATTCAAATTCACTACAAACGTCTTAGTTGAAATGTGATGAATCAGTATTCTGCCTATCTACCTACATCAACCGACGACCAACAAAGACGTCATGGCACTCATTTAGTGTTTTTACGTGACAAATAATTTTCACACTTAAGCCACTGTCCCATGGTAAATATCTATAATAAAAAGGTTTATCAAAGTTTCTAGAAAAAAGATTGTTACAGCGTGACTGCATACAGTTTTATAAAAATTACGTCCCGTCAAAATATATTTATGATGTCTGTATTTTGACGACGTGGCGTAAAAGGGTATATAAAACAGAAGCATTCCTAAAATGTTTATAAAATTCAACTTTTGATTAGACGTTGGTGTTCTACCAATTACAAAATTTAACATGCATTACCAACAACAGATTACAGGTGTAACTTCATTTCGGAAAGCCTGAGGGGTGATATTAGCTTAATTTAGTTCATATTTCACTTTTGAGTACTCCATTATTGTGCAAAATACAAAAAATACAACCAAAGAAATACACAATATCCTCAATTCTTATTAACTGACAAACAGCTACTGATATACTTAAATCTTTCACAAAATGTTGACAGCGTGACCATACACATTATAACCTCTATAAGCATTACATACCTCTAAAATATTTGCAAGGGCACGATTACATGGGTTTTTAATAGTATATTATAATATAAGTTAGTGTATAAGCAAGTCTTTAAAGCACGCGACGGGTTTAAAAGCACGAGGCGAAGCCGAGTGCCTTTTAACGGAGCAGTGCTTTAAAGGCCCTTATACACGAGTATTATACGCTATTTTTTATTCTACCTGCACTACAACCTGAAAATTATAATGAAAAAAGGAAATTGAAATCCCGTTTTCGAAGTAATCTTGTCATTATGGCATTAATCGTTGATATAGAAACGGTTAGCAATTGTTGTTGTTTCGTTGCTATGCATATTTACTATAAATTTGTTGATTTGTGAAGTTTGTTTCGACTTTGTGTTCGTGAATTACAAAATGAACGAAAACGAGGATATTTCATCCGAGATTAGAATGTTAGCCGAACAAGCTGAACAGCGATTAATCCCCGCTAAATCTAAACAAGCGTTTTGCAAGGAATACTAAAAATTATCCAGCTCGATGGCGAACAAGTAAATGTTGACTTGTTACCTAGGCAACTTTAAAGCACTAGTGTTTTAAAAGCCCTTTTTTGCACGCTTTATAGTTTCAAAAACAGAGATTATGATTCAGGTATAATAAAAAACACTAGTGCTTTAAAGTTGCCTAGGTAACAAGAAATTCACTTACTGGCCATCCAATTGGATAATTTTTCGTATTCCTTGCAATACGCTTGTTTAGATTTCTCGGGGATTAATCGCTGTTCAGATTTTTCGGCTAACATTCTAATCTCGGATGAAATATCATAGTTTTCGTTCACTTTGTAATTGACGGACACAAACTTCACAAATCAACAAATTTATAGTAAATATGCATAGCAACGAAACAACCACAATTGCTAACCGTTTCTATATCAACGATTGATGACACACGTTACTTCGAAAAAAGGATTTCAATTTCCCGTTTTCTATCCTTAATCTATAATTTTCAGATTGTAGTACAGGTATAATGATGATGATGATGATTTGAAAGAGCGAGATCTAGGACGCGGTTTTCCAAGTATAATAAAAAATAGCGTATAATACACGTGTATAAGAGCATTTAAAGCACTGCTCCGCCTCGTGCTTTTAAACCCGTCGCACGTGCTTTAAATGCTTGCTTATACACTTGTATTATAATGTGCTATTATAAAGTGTTGAATACTGGAACATTCGCGTTATACAACTGTTTTACAACGCACCATAAAAATACAAACAATAAACATCATAAAACTATTTTTTAGTGACGTCATTATTATAAAACCGCATGTTGCCACGCTGTAAAAATCGTGTTTATAAAAACTTTCATAAAATTATTTAAAGTGTCCACGACCAATCCACAGATAGGGAAATTGCATGCAAAATAGTTTCAGCGATATTATCTATACCAATTAAGTACTACAAAACGAAATATTTCCTATTTCCTAAATTTTAAAAAAATTATGGTCGTGTACTACCGTTATTACATTCCGTAATCTCCTGCCAAGACGAGTAGCACAGTGGGTAGTTATGATACACGCTGCGAACAGAGCGGTTCAAATCCCGAAGAGAGTAAAAGCGTGTTTTCTGTACTTTATGTATTTAGATGAAACCAGAAGTAGAAAAAAGCATCCTTAAGTGATTTTGAGGGTATTGGCCTCGACGTGTTACCCTGTATAGTAACTGAATCAATCGAATAAAATTCTTCATTTAATTTAAAATTTTATTTAACCTGGACAAATTAACTAGCTAATGGTTGTAATAATGAGAGTAGTTGTTGTGAACTAATATTGCAATGGAAATATGTTATTTAAAAAAATACTGGGAAAATAATAATACGAAACCCTATTTTCCCAAATTGTTTCCTTATACAGTAGTTGTTAAAAAACAATGAATTTCATTATCTTTTAAAAATATATACAAATGACGATTAAACCAAGATTTGGTCCCAAACAGATTACAAAAAATATTCCTCAAAATGCCAAAAACTTAAGAATTGCAATCCTGGAATGCTCCTTAAGGGTGTCAGCGAAGTTTCTTCAAGAGCTTCTGTGTTTCCAAAATAAGTCGCTGTTTTAAATGATTTAAAACATTATAATTTAGAGATAAAGAACAAATTCCAAAATATATCCAACTCCAGAGCAGTATGAGAAAGTGCATTAGAGTGACCCAGCTGTACAGGCTTAGGTTAACGCTTTAAAACGTTTATATACATTTTATTCGCCATTATACCTGAGAGAACAAAGTCGCGATAAATAATTCGTTTGAAGTGGAATAAAATAATGATCATGACTGTACAGTCATGATCATTATTTTGTTCCACTTCAAATTCAGTTCTGATTTGGACATTCTTGCCATTTTTGTAGGCGATGCCGTTTTTCAACACTAAAGTTTTTGTCTAGGTACCTACTCAAACACCCAAGTCTCATATCAGTAATAACTTACTGAAAAGTATTGTTAGCCTGCTCTTATGGGTCTAAAAAATCCGTACTAGGTTCGATTTCGTGACTAAAAATATATAGTACTAAACAGATCGAAATGAAAATACTAAAAGTGAAACCACGGAACGACTCCTTGCAGCCACACGCAGAAAAAATATTTCCATTAACTGTTTTGCTAGACGTCGTATTTTGTTATTTCTTTAACTACTTTGATCGAAATTACCACAAGCCGCCAATGTGAAAATCACAACTTCTCTAAAAAATATCTTAAGCTTCCTACTAAGAACAGATAATTTTAATGACTATGTTCTTTGTTTTGCTTTATTGAGAAATATTAAAAATTTCTTACACAAAACGCAGAAACATGCCTATAATGTATAAAATATTAAAAGTTTTGTTTCTTGGGATACGTACTATTCGAAAACCATGTAGAGCATTCCCTCGGAGGAATACGTCTCCAATAATTCCACTATGTGAGGGTGCTTGAGCATATGACATATTGTAGCCTCACGTTTGAGATCTGTAAATTATCACATTACAATAGCTGCTACGTTATACAGCGATAATTAATTGTTTTACCCTCTGTGCTAAGACCAGGGCTCGAAGTAAATTTTCCTACGTCTACAATTTTCACCGCAAACTGTTGTCCTGTTTGTCGATGGATACATCGTTTTACTATGCTAAATGGTCCCCTGAAACAAAAAAGAAAGCTCTTTAGGCTATACATTTTACTATACACTAAAGTATTCATTAAATTAATCATTTGAAATATTACATCATTACTCATACTGACTGATCATTACGTATATATTATAAATTCGCAAAAAACGTGTTCATAATTAAATAACGAAACATTTGCAAATATATAACAAAAGTGTATCGTTTTCTGAGTAATGACGCGTTCATAAAGCGTAAAGCTTTACCAAATATAAAATCATCATCACATAAATGCACCAGCCAAAAGTACACATAGTTTGTCTTGGTTTGAAATCTGCTCAAAAATAGAATACAAGTAAGGTTTGCCCTAAACCTCATAACAACATTCCATTAATAAACAACATACTATTCTATATTTTATACAATCTCAAAATGCAATAGGTAACAAAAAAAAATAACCAAGATCAAGAACAAACCCTATGCGTCATTGATTAGTTAATAATTCACCATTTTCCGCCACATTTCTGAAACAGACCACGGTTTACCGGCTTAAATTTATAAAAGCAGCTGGAATATAAATATTGAACAGAAAAATAATTAAAATCTACAACCATCTGATGTCATTAAAAACTGTGCAGCAGAGGCCGCACGCAAAATTATGAGCTAACTAAAGATACAAAGCTACTGTTTTAAAAAAGTTTGCGATTTAGCTTTCTTTTTGCCGCCCAGTACGTGTGTACATACCTGTTCACTATGAGTGTATATTTTCGTAACAATAGCATTATTAATCAAAAAAGATGATATAGTTAAAGCTAAGGTATATTAGAAAAACCACAAGTGTTGAAATGAAACTTGTAACAAGAAAGAGCATACATATAGTAAGTATTTTTTTCGGTTTCCGTTTTTTATAAACATGATCAACAACTATCGATGTGGCTAGAGGGATAACTGATTACAACTAAATTGCTACTGCCTAGGCTTTTTAGTAGTTTCTTTCAATAATAATAATATTTAAATAGCATATGTAGATATGCAATGTAAGTACTCAACAAAAAATATATATTGTTGTCGAAATATATGTATACGTAGTTTTGTATTGTATATTACTCTATTTCTTAATGGAACTCTATGTATAGTGTACTGAAACACCCTGCATGTTTTATATTTACGTATTCCTCTGAATGCTCTGCTCTTAGTTTATTTCAATGAAACATCCTCGGTATTGACATGATTTTACATTTCTAGAATTGATATTCCCTTTTGTTTGTCATAAATAATAATTACCTCAATAATCAGTTTTTAGAAGGTGGAAATTGCACTTTCAGAGACGGAATATCCACCAGAGTCCTAAATAGGGTACCATGCCCAAAATAACAGTTACGCAAGTTATTCGTTTCCTAAGAGTGGGCAATGTATTAAGAAATTAAATACCCATGTGGTGATTTTTAAATGGCTATTTTAAATAAATTGCATAAAATAACATGGTTTCCTTTTTTTAGGTGTGGGACGTGTATTTTCTGGGCTGACATACCCATGAGGGTGGTTTTAAAATGCTTTTCCTAAACAAGGTGGCCAAAATAATATTTATATATGTTCTTACTTTTTTAAGGTCCATTTTAAGGGATAAGACTAGTGGGTTCCTAAAATTACATTTATTAATAGGAATACTTAGGTTTAGAATTGAATACTGCATTTTAAGGGACACACAAACATCTTTTTAATACAGTTGTCCTAAATACGGTGCACAAAATAACATCTACATAACGTTTGCTTATCTCGTACAACGTACTTTTTAAAGGATAAAAAATGATAAATCACATTTATTCAAATGTTCACATTTTAGGAGCTGAAAATTGCATTTTATGCTTGAAGATTCATAAGTATGTACGTCATTGTGGTCTCGAAAGTAGTGTCCGTTTACTGTAATCATTTTCAGTTGTCAATATTTCTTTGTTATAAAAAATGCGACAACTGTTTTTATGATTATATATTAAATTACCTAGTCAGCAAAAATTAATAGACAAGTTCACAAACATTTATCACAGTAAACCCTGACAGAAGTATATTTATCATTACAGTACCTTGTTTTAATTAATAGACAATAATTTCTTTGAACTTCGACTGCAACGATATCTCGGCATATTTAAGGTGGCGTATTTGTATCAACTTTCTAACCTTACACCAGATCACAATGCCACGAAATATTTTTTTTTAACCATACAGCAGGTTTAAAACAACCTTTAACTGTTATAAAAGCCACGCTCCTGAATAATGATGTTCGACAAAAGTGTACAGGCGAACAAAACTGATGAAATGGGGTTAAACATAAAAAATATACTACAAGAAATTTTGAAAAATTCATAGTAGACCTAATTTTGTTCTTAGAAAATACCTATAAAGTAAATAGCCCTGCAACACTGAAGTATTAAATTTGCAAATTATCTTTTCCGAAGATACTATACAAAGATCTCTTACTTTCGTTTCAGGTTCTAGAAGTCCTGCGAACCAACTAAAATGGTTATTTGCCAACAGAATTTTCGTATACACATAGTAGCTACACTAATATACAGGGCTTTCTGTCATGTACTAGAGCAGAAAATTTTATCAAAATTTTTTCGGGATCTCATAATCTTTTTAAATATTATACAATTAGTATATACATATAATATATTTATGAACACCAGAAACAGTAAAAACGATTCAACGAGGTAAAAATGATGTCATCTGGATGGCCGGATATTGAATAATTATTTATTATTGGAGCTTTCACAGGCCTTGTAGAGCCATCGCTTTGGTGTAAGGCAAGGGGCAGTAAAATTGTAAATATGAAGATATAAAATTGGGCAAAAAATTACTGGATTTGGGCTTCGATAATACAGCAGTATCAAAAATTCAAATTACATTTTGCAAGGAAACGTACTAACATTTTGACGTTTTGGATGCCTAATCTCTGTAAAGGATATTTTTATATTTACATGATTTTATCCGATACTATAACACAAATAAAAAGAGCACACGGGAGACTTCCTTGTTTTAGAGAAGGTTTAACTACTCCTTGGAGAGGCGGAATCGCTATGTACTACGCAGGCAGCCGACCCCCTAGGAAAGGACCTGGACTTTAAAACCAGATATAAGCAAAATTGTTTATTATCTCCCGAGATCAATTTTGCCATTCTTAATTACATATAGACAACAAGATCATCATCATCATTTTTTGCATCGCCCAATACTTAATTAACTTAATTAATTAGTAATATTGACATTATCAATATGTGGATGTACAGGGTGTCCCAAATTGCTTGATTTTGGCAGTTTTCGCTATTTCCAGACCAAGTAGAGAAAAACTGACAAACGAGTCTAGAGCTCGATTTTTATGAAACGTCGATAGGTGAAAACCGCATTTCGATATCTCTAACCTATTCCGAGATATCGTCAAAAATTGACAATTGACCGATTTCGAAAAAATGTACAAACTTTTTTATTTGTGAATATTTTTTCAAACGGTAAAAACTTTCTACAGGCACTTTTCAACGTAGAATAAGATACATGTATCAAATTTTTTTATCGCTCATCAGTTGTTTGATATCACGGCCAACTTTGTTATTTCAAATAGAAACCATAGTTCTTCTTTGACTTCAAAAAATCGAAAAAAAAATAGGCTTTCCAAAAATATATATGTCGAGATATGTCTAGTCATCCTTGCTGTCAAAATAACATATTTCTCTTAAAAAATGGCATTTTGGTGACATTTTAACAGAGTTACCCATGGAAAACAAGCGTTTTATCGTAGATGTAATATCAAGTTACCTTGCATATCTAGAAAGTCAGTTTGACAGTAAATAAAATAAATACTCAAGTTGAAAGCTGTTATATTACCCGTCTGCATGAAAATGTATGAAAACTTTGAAAAATGCCAGATGTTCATATGTTTCATTGAATCAGGCCGAAATGCTGAAGCTGCAAGAGATCTATATTTCGAACGATACCCTGAGCTCCAGCAGCCCAGCGCCCAAATATTTCCTAGATTGGAAAGCACCTTGATGAATCATGGATCTTTTGTCACGCCCAGATCTAGACAGTATGCCATTGAAGGTAGAGACGAGGTGGAGGCGGAAGTAATTAGAGCGGTTTTAGAAAATCCTGAAGTTTCTACCAGAGAAATAGCTGTAACTAGGGGTGCGAGCAGATGCCGTAACCAAAGGATTCTCAAGAAACATAAATTCAAACCTTATAAAGTCAGGCTCATTCATCAATTATTCCCCGGTGATCAAGAACGCAGGACGAACTTCTGCAACTGGTTTATCAGAAAATGCAATGAAAATGAAAATTTCTTCCGAAATGTCATTTGGACTGACGAAGCAAGAGTAACCAACAATGGATTATTTAATCGGCATAA